>JAQIYK010000804.1:0-11993 GCA_034700465.1 Rotylenchus robustus | reverse complement strand
AAAAATTAATTTTTAAAAATCACAAATTTTTCACAAATAAAAAATTAATCTTACCGTATTTTCTCTAAATATATGTGTAAATTTTTTTATACCCCCAGAGGGTATATATTTATTAAGTATATTTAGAAGGAGAGGGGTAAAAATTTTCAATAGGAAAAATTTCAGAAAAATGAAAAAATTGAGCATTTTGGTCATTCATTTGTAAGATTCATTTTTTAAATTGCAATTTTTAACTATTTTTTATTGTTTTGAATCGAAAAAATAAAAAAATCCTTTAAATTCTATTTTTTGTTTGTATTTATTGGAAAAATAAATTTTAAAAAATGATTTTTTTATAAATTTTTCATTTTTTTATTTTTTTCAGACAAAGAAAACTTTTTTGTCTAAAAAAATTTAATTTTTTTATAAACAAAAAATTCAATCGGCCGAACCTAGAAATTATTAATGTTTTTTAAATAATACCTTTTCAAAACAGTTCCAAGTGTTTGCAACATCGAGCAGTTCAGTTTGAGTGCCTATTGATGAATATTTCACAGAGAGCTTAAAATAATTTTTAATTTAGAAAAAAATGCAAATTTTTTTTATATATTTTTATAATAATTTAATTTAGTGTATTTTAAAAAAAATTAAATTAGTTTAATGTTTTGTATTTTTTAATTTTATTTAGCGTAAAATTTTAAAGAATTTTTATAATATTAAATTTTTCAAAAATTTGACCATTTTTAATAATTTAATTAGCCAAAATTAATTTGTATAATTTTTTCGAAAATTTTATTTTTAAAATAATTTTCAGTAATTAACCTTCCGTTTTCTGTTGACCAATGCCCTAAGGCAATATTGGTGATAAGCATATTGATCGTTGATGCCGGGGAAGGAATGTGGTTGAACTGCGCGAGAATAGGACGAACAGGGAAGGGCCATGGCCAAGTGGAGATCGTCGGGGAGGGACAGACAGTGGGAGGTCGGGTACGGACCCGCTGGCGGTTGTGGCCAATAAGTGAACATCTGTTGGAAAGAAAAATAAAATTAGGTATCTGTAGAAGAAAATTAAAATTTTATATTGAAAATTTAATTTTTTATTTAAAAACTAAATATTTTTTCAATCTTTTGTAATTTTTATTATTTAGGTTATATATTTACCATTTTGGCAAAAGAATTGAGCTCAACAGCAATTGACAATTTTATAGTGTGTTTGGCTTTGATTGTGCGATTGCTTATGGCGGATTAGGATGAATGGGGCGAACCTAAAAAATGGATGTTATTTTTTGAATTTTACAAAATATAATTCAAAAAAAAAAGAATGCAAATAAATCTATTAAAATTTTAACATGGCATATCTTTGGGAGATATTTTTACATTATAATTTAGAATTTAATTTTATACAATTAAATTAACTGCGAAATCAAAAAAATGAAGAAAAACATAAAATCAATAAAATAAAACAACTAAAAAAAGAAAAATAGCTTTAAAATTTGGAGGACGGAGCCTAAAAATTGATTATGAAAATCTTGGGTTTTTAAATAATTCATGAAAATCGATCGGGAACTCAGTTGATTTTAAGAAATAAGCGAGGTTAAATTCAGGAATTCGTAAAAAGTTATTGTTTGAAAAATTCAATAAATAATCTTGAACAGGAATAAATTAAAAAATGAAAAAGATGCATGAAAAAGATGATATCCGCATTTTTTTGATGAAGAAATGTATAATATGTGAAAAATAAACATATCCTCGAAAATTTTGTGGGTAGGAGGAAAAGGTTGGTCAAATTTTAAAATGCACATAAAGTGAATTAAGAAAAATATTTAAAAACATAAAAATTGAACTTTAAAAAACTAAACATAAAATGGCATAGATAGCAAGCTCCAAGTTTTGAAAATTTTCGGGTTCGGATTTCGGCTGGGTTTGAGTGAAATTTTTCGGCCGGGTTTCGTGTTGGGAAAAAATCGGGTTCGGGTTTCGGTCGGGTTTGGATAAAAATAATTTCGGGTTCGGGTTGGAAAAAACCTCGGGTTTCGGGCATCGGGTTTCGGGGAGCAACCTTGATAGATAGACATAATATGGACGAAGATGGCGAAAAATGAACACATCCCCCCGAAAATTTGTGTGAGGGCGGAAAAGAGGGGCTAGAGGCGGAGCCTACCAGTGAACAGCTATTAGGAATAGGAAATACGCTTGTTGCGAACGAAGGAAATTGCTCGCCACTTTTTAGGCTCCGCCCAATCAAAAATCCAATGGGTGCCATGCCATCCCCTATCCTATCGAATGGGCGTTAAACTGAAACTGAGCTGGCCTCAGAGGTCAGAGCAGGTCAACCGGCGGAGGGAAGCAGGGAAGGGTAGGGGCAGGGGGCAGGGGGTAGGGGCAGGGGTCGGGGCATAGGGTAGGGGCAGGAGGTAGGGGGTAGGGGCATACCTATTCATTATTTGGCATTTTGCCAATTTCCGAAAAGTTTGTGCCTCTCGGTAACAGGGATGAGTTGTTAGGAAGCTTTTGTTACACTATTCAACATCCAATTTTTTGTTAGAGGAAAGTATTAGTCAATTAACGGGGGGGGCAAACTTTTCACCGGAATATCCGGTGGGAATAGGCTCCGCCCAATTTTTACCCCGGGGCTTGTGGACTCATTGAATGAGTGCTATGGGTGCCATCCTATCAAAGGGGCGCTAAACCCACAGGCCAGGTCAGCGGTGGGAAGGGGAAATAAATAGGAATTTTTTGGATTTTTTTAGTAAGTTACGGTAAAATTAGGTAGGAAGTTACGATAGAAAAAACTGTAAATTCCACATATTGCAAAATGTTGTTAAAATATCCAATCGGTACCGAATTGGTTATTTAATAGCAGTCAGTGGACAACGGAAAATTCGTTTAAAAATAAATTAAGTTAAATGTTGAGTAAGGATTAAAGAGGATAAAAAATAAACTAATTTAAAATCAATAAAATATATTTTCCAAAAAACCAGGTGTTTTTAATAATTTATGAAAAAAGATAAACAATTAACAACTAATAATGTTTTAAATTCATCCTTTTTGAAGCGACTTAGCAAAAAAATGGCAAAATTTAGTCCGTTAACTAAATAATACTTACAAATGCACCTCATAAATGACCCAAAAATTGCTTTGGATTTGATCCCCTTTGGTATGGAAAAAGAAAATTGTTTTGGATTAATGCACCGAACTGTAAAAATAATAATAATAAGAAGAGATTATTGTTGACCTTTGGCGGCAAAATCGGCCATTTATTGCAGCCGTAAATTGTCCGTAAATAGCATGGAACGATGGGTAATTGGAAAAAATGAGATCAAAAATTGGCTCAAACAAATATTTATTTATTTAGTTACAAATGGTTATATTTATAAATTTTTATATTTTAAAAATTAAATTAAAATTTTTATATTATAAAAATTAAATTAAAATTTTTAAATTGCATGGCCTAAGGTATTTGAACTTTTTCCACAAATTCAGTTATTGACTCGGAAAGCCCGAATTTGACAAAAATAGCACAATTAACTCCTTAAAAAACAAGATACGCTTAAAAGAAACTAAAATTGTGGTAAATCGATACCGTACTATACCAGCTTCAGAAAAAATCCTCCTCAAAAATTCAAATTATATTAAAAATCAATAAAACTATACATTTTTTCAAAATGTATAATTTTAAACTTTGGACAATTATTTATTTTATTTTTAATATAAATTACATTGACAATTTATACAATTTATTTTGCCCACAGAGTCAAGCAAAATAAAACTATTTTTGGTTCGGTCAATTTGCCGGTCGTCCGCCGGCTGTGGTGAAATGGTCCGCGAAAAATTGGGGACAAATTTGTAGTGAAAGAAGACATTTGATGGGTTTGGGGATGTGGTCAACCAATTTTTGGAAGTGATTTATGACTACAAAAAAAAATAAAAAACATATAAAGTGTTTTGGGCTTGGTCAAAAAATTAAATTAAATTAAAGAATAAATGTGCATAAAAATAATGAAATTATTACCAAAAAATGTCCAAAAATATTTTTTGAATTCTCTATATTTTTGGAAAAATGGATCTAATTTTAGCAACTTCTCCAATTATACACTTTTGTAAATTATTGTAGAAAATTGATACTAAATTCCGTTAAAAATTCAAATTATAACCAAGAAGGAAGTACAGTATATTTAACAAATATTTTTAGCAAAAATTTAAATTAATTTTTTCTAACAGTCATCTCCTCGATTGCGCAATAATCTCTGGGAGGAATTATTGCGTTCCAACCAAAAAGGGCTCATTCAACATTTCATCACCCCTTTTTTAAAGAAGCCAACTTTTTGAGGCGAAATGGGTCAATTGTCAATTGCATATAATTGTTGATGCAAAAGGGTTCCCTTTTTGAGGGTCAAAATAAACCAACAAAAATGGCAGAAATTAAGTCGTAAAATTGAAGAAAACTAAATTATTTTTCAATCATAAACTAATTTTAAATCGTAAAATTGGATCGTAAATTATATAGATAGACCCTTAAATGAACTGTTGTGCCGCGCGGAAGGGCTTCTTCATTAATCTCTGCGCAACTCCCCCCCCCCAAATATTTATAATCCCTTTGTCGGCGAATCCCTTCGGCGGGAGCAATTGTTTGAGGGCATCCGCTCCCTTTGATTTATGGATGAAAACAATAAATTTACCGCTGCCCAGAATAATAATCTCCGTAAGAAAAAAACAATTAATTATTCGTAAATAAGTGAAATTTGGCACAAAAATATATAAATTTTATAAAATTTGTAATAAAAAGCAAATAGAGCTTAAATATTTTTAAATTTCGATACCTAATATGAGGTAAATTCTTTAACCTAATAAAGGTTAAGAAAAATTTTTCAAAGAATTTTAAAGTGTAAGGTAAATTGAAAATTTTGCTAAAAAGCGCTATTTTATGTTTACCGTTTTTCTAAAAAAATACATTTTTTAATATTTTTTAGTTTTTTAAATTTAGTGCGCCATTTCCATTTGGCCACAAAATTTGACAGTAAAATTTGTGAAATAATGTGCCAATATATCCATCAAAAATGGGTGCAAATTTGGGGGTGTAGTGTCTCAGGCCAAAAGGTTCAGAGAATGCCAAACAATTTTTGAGTGATTTATTTCGCCAGAAAAGTGTCTTCAACAATGGGCTTAATGGGAAGACTGAAAATGCAAAAAATGGTCATCCTATTAGGATGAGATTTTCCAAATAGATTAGATATGTAAAATTTAGGCACAAAAATTGCAGAAAAATAAAATGAACAATGTATATCTTATGTATATCCGGATTTTGCTCAAATTTTGGAAAAATGTAATTCTGTCCAAAATATGAAATATGCTAAATCTGCGAAATATCACCGAATTATTATGCAATAACCAAAAATTGTTGAGAACTCAAAAGGGTCCTTCATCCATTCATCAAAAACTGTGTAGGCAAACCCTTTTTCCATTTTTTGTTCCAAAAATTGTTGGTCAAACTGTGGATCAATTGCATAATTTGATGGAGGTCGGTAGAGCGCATTTTATGGAAAATGCCGCTATTTTCAGGCACATTTTATTGCTACCGTATTTCCTCTAATAGAACCCCCCTCCATTTGAACCTTCTCTAATAGAGCCCCCCCCCCTCCCCCGGGGGTATTGAAAAATAAAATTCCCGGGGGTTCTATTAGGTATTTACTAGTCTTCTTCTTAAAGAATGCCAGTAACTCAGGTGCTTGTTTTTTTGACATTATTCAACATTTTAGTCCGAGTTCTGTTCAGTCAAAATATTTTTTTGAATTTTTACATTTTTCACTTTATTTTTTAATTTAATGTCAAAAATAATCAAATTATTTTTATGATTTTTGCATTTATTTTGTGTGTTTTTCATGTTGTTCCCCGCTTATTTTTGTTGTTGTTGTTTTTTTTTTTGCTTTTTTGATTTTAGTTTTGCATTTGTGTTTGGCATCACGCTATTTTATTAGTGATTCCACTGGTTACTTAAAATTTATTTATCCCCTTTTTGGTTCGCAACATTCTCCACGTCTAAAAGGACAATAAAGGGCCATTAAATGCCGCGCAAATGATCATTTTCTGACTGGGAAATTTATGTCACGATGCATGGTAAGGTTGTTGAACCAATTGAATTCCTAAGAATAAAATTCCATTTTTTTCATAAAAATTAATTAGAAAATATAGAAAATTATTCAAATTAGAAATATTGTATAAGAATTTCAAAAATATCGGAAAATAGTTAAAATTGCAATTTTGAACTTTGATACAGTACCCATATAAATGGAGGTTCATTCACTCTATAAGAGCAATAAAGCAAAAAGCATCGGCAAAATGCCAAATTAATTTTATTCCCTTTTTCGTAGAAAAAGTTAATGATGCCGCCATCTATTTTCATCGATGAATCGAAAAATGATCCCACCCCAAAAGCTATAAACAGCAACAATTGAGGAGAAAATTGCGCGAAAATTGGCCCCAATTTGAGGCCAAAAGCTCTTTTGACGGCAAAAGGGCTTTTTAAGTCCGATCTCCTCTGTCCCCCGGGGGACAATTGGTGGTGAATCTCCGTTCCTTTTTTCTCACAACCTCTTCTCTTTTTTTTTGGATAGAGTCAAATTCCCAGCACCAAATTACACAACCAATAACATGAATGGGCGGAAGATCGAAAACAAAAAATGTTTAAAAAAAGAGTAATATCAAATTACAAGGAAAAATGGGACAAAACCGACATACTGTATTTCCTCAAATTTCTTCTAAAAAAATTCGCTTAAAAATTAATATTTATAATTTTAGTGCAATAAAAAAAAAGATGTTTTTTGGCGTTTTAGTAATTTATTTTCCCAATTAAAATTTTAAAAAAAACGGTGAAATTCGTTCAATAAAAAGTTATTTGGGGATAATTTAATTTTTGGCTAAATTTTTGTGTCAATTTTTAGGCCAATTTTTGAATTTAATTTTTTTCAATTAAATAGCAAAAATTTGGGCTTGATTATTGACTTATTAATCCTTTATTGACTTATTAATTTGGCGCCTCATGTTATTAATCCTCTCTAATCCCCCATTCAATTGAGCTATAAGAACAATATTATTTAGGGATTATTGGAGGATTAATCGGGTAAACAATACATTGAGTTAATCCGCGGATTATTAACTTGAATGTGCCAAAAAAATTGGCGGCTAATGAGATGAGGTCAATTATTAGGGGTCAAATTTTTATTTTTTTCTCTTTTTCTGAATTTTTTTTATGAATTTTCAATTATCAAATTGCAAAAAAAAATCTGAAGAAAATTTTTAAACTTTTTGAGCAAATTTTGAAGTTTTTAATCAAATTATTTTAATATTTAGTTTTATTTAAAAATTAAAAAACGGAAAAAATAGAAATTTGGAATATCAACATTTAAAACTTAAAATTTATGCAAAAATTTGATTAAAATTGAATTTTTACGTATATTTTTCCAATTTGTAACCTTAAGATTGGCCTGATAATGAACTTGGATAATGAGGGCGGCCAAGGAAGGATAAAACAACAAAATTATTTTTGTTGTTTTCCACCGAAAAGGCATCTTCGGCATTATTATCTTATCACCATTATTTCCGGCTCCGACAACACCAAACCTAATGGCGCAAATTTGGGATTTTCTTTGGATTTGAGGACAAGATAATGTGTATGTATCTGTTGACCTTGAACAACACTCTCAAACACTCTTTGGGTCTTTTGGCCTGACTCAAATTCAAAACTTGTTGTTAATTTGGTTTTGTCAAGTGTCAACATTGGAAGATTTCCTTTATAATTTTCAAAATTTTAAAAATTTAAAACAAAATATCAAAAGAGTTAATAATTTACGGATAATAAAAATCAGTAAATTTTAAGCTTTTTTTGGATACCTATAATCCCAACCTTTTTTTGGACAAAGCAGAAAAATTTTAAAAAAATCAAATTTTTCATCTAAATTTCCAATAAATTTCAATTTTTTAGTGTTTGATTTTTCCCTAATTTTCTGTTATAATAACTTGTTTAGACAATTGGCATTTTTAATAATTGACTGTGATATACGGTATTGGTTAAAAATAGATCCTTGGTCATTGCGGTAAATTTTCTCATAAATTTTACTCAAATTTAATTTTTGTCTGCGCAACTCATAAATAATACATTTTGCATTTTTTTGGCTTTCCGTGCCATTGTAGCGGTCAAAATCGGAACCATTAAACAAATTCGCTGATGACCATTTGTTAATATTAAAACAGTGTTGTTCTGACTAGGATATTGAAGTGTTCTGTGTCGGAATTTGCCCAAATTTACAAAGGGATAAAACACCATTTGCCCAAATCATCAATTATGCGAATGGACAAAGGATTGCAATGCTGCATTTTGTCAGGGGGTTACATAAAAATTAAGAAAAATTCAAAGAAAAATCTTTTCCAAATACAATTTTTTTTAAATTGCGATTTCATGCACATATGTGGGTAGGCAGCTCTCCACCCAAAATCTTAAAACACGTTTATTGCATTTTCAACTTTAGATTTAGACGGCCTGTCCACCTATGTTAATGGCATTAAAAAATTTACAATTTTGTTTTTGATTAATTCGAGATGATATTTGTCAAGTTTTTATACCAAAAATTAGCTAATTTTTCCTAGAAAATCCATTTTTTATTTTGATATTTTGAAGAGAAATTGAAGGATTTTGAAGAAAATAATTCCTTCGTTTGCTTCCCTTTTTTACCAAAATCTGTACCGCCATTGACAAAAACCAACTTACCCTTGATAAATTGCAAAAACAATTTTTACCGATAATGTTACCATTCATAGCCCATTTGATTTGGAACAATATCTGCATAATTCTTTGATTTTTTCTAAAGAATTATAAATATCAAAATATTTATTTTATTTTTTCGTTGGTTAAAAAATTAAACTATTTTATGGTGTCTAAACTGTTTTTCATCACCGATAAAATGCGATTAACGAGAAAAATTCTTTTGGTCAATCTTTTGACCCCGCAAAGAAATTGCTTCTTATCGGGAGGAAATAAATTGTTTTTGTTTGAACAAGAGATTTTGACCTTTTGTTTGTGGGGTAAATAAAATAAATCGGATTAAAAATTTGGAAGCAATAAAAGGTTAATACTGTTAATTGTAAGAAGCATTTAAATAATTTTCATTTTTGTTAAAGTTTATGAATTATATAAGAATTTTGCTGAAAATGACACTATAATTTTTGAAGAAGGCATTTAAAAATAGTTATTTTTGGTACAGCTAATGAATAATACAAGAATGTGTTGCAAGTGTCATTTTAAATATCTTTCTCATGCCTATCATCTTCATACAATAAAAACATTTAAGCGAATGTGAAAACAATGCTATTTCATTTCATTTATTTCATTTTTTGTTATTTTTGATTCTTTAAAAAATGATATTTTTATCATTAAGCCTAATAAAGCTAAAGAACAAAAAACAACGAATAAAAATTAATAAAATAATTTTTTTATTTGGTTTATTTTTTATTCAAAAAAACGGATGCATACGTAATACGTATATACAACAACATACAATACAATTACATTTGCATTTATTATAGAAAAAATTATACACTATTACATAGAATCTCTGTTAATCGACATTTTTAATAATGATTTTTCATATATTTCTTTCTCTTTATCTAAATGTACCTATTTAGAATTTCATAATGTTTATTAAGTCAACCGCTGTAGTACTGGCTGTGCTGGTATTCACTTTCGTCACCTATGGCGACTGTAAGCCCAGGTAAATTATTGATATATAGATTATTATTTTAAATCTTAAATGAAACTCAAAAAAAGGAAGCTCAAAAAAGATGATAAATGATAAAAGATAACATGATAAAACAAGTGCTAGATCGTTATAAAACCGCCATTTAGGGCGTTAAAAAACCGACATTTAGGCCGAACATGCAAAACGTGGGTTCAATTTTTGACCAAACCAATATTCGGAATTTGGAATATATTCTCCAGACTGTTTTGTATACCTGTGGCCAAATATCAAACATTTAAATGTTTAAAACATGGCCAAAACATGATCCGAACATTTTCTGTAGGTTTTACATGACTTGTGATGTTCGGATCATGCTTGGCCATGTTCCAAAAAATAAGTGTTTTTTTTGAAAATTGCTTTATTTTTATCAATTTAATTAGGCTTTTAAAAACTTTTTTCATGCCTTTCAGGCCCTGGTTTGCAAAAAATATGCATCTTCATAACTATCCAATTTCTAATCATAAAAAATAAATAAAGGAAAATATGGGTGAAAATGTTCTAGGATGCTTTTTCGATTTTTTTAAATAAAAACTTTAAATAAATAAAAAAATATTTATAAGATATATTAAAATTTTGTAAATAAATTGGGAATGTACTAGTTATAGGAGGACTAGTTATAATAAAGTTTTAAAGTGAATTCGATAAGGTTATGTCTGAAGTCTGTATCTAAATATTTTTTAATGAGTTATGCATTAAATATTAATTGTTGTAAAGTTTAAAAATAGTCGAATTTCGAAATAATTAATAAATATTATAAACAATTCAGTGGATTTAACTGGGGCTGTCACAAAGGCTTGTGTTGGATTGAATGTTGTTGTCTTACTGGTTCTTGGTGCTACTCCACCCCGAAATATTCACAATCATTCGCCTACATGAGTTGCAAAAGCCGCGAAGATTGTAAGCCTAGTTCTGAATGGAATTGTGCAGGAGCATGCACAATTTTCGACGATTGAAAAAGATGCATAGATCTGAGAGATGGCAATTTGTGTCCAATTTTACAGATTATTCAATATTAATAATTTAACACATTTTCAATTTCTCAATAATCATTATAATAAAAATAAACTATTGAATAATAATAATAAAGTGTAGAAACAAGAAAACTTTTACACCATTTTGGAATCAAAATAATGTAGATAAGCTCTAGACACTGTAGAAGAGGGATAATAAGCAGAGATTAAACCAGCTGGATTTTTGCCGACCCGACCAAAATTGGGCTAGAAATTTTATGCGGGCCAACTTGATTTTGGTTTTTTAGAAAATATTTTTAAAAATTCAAATTTTTTATGTTTATAAATATTTAAAAATTCCATTTTTATTTAAAGCATTCAGAATTTTTTTTAATTATGTAATAAGTTCTAACAAAATAAATTTTACATAGCGAATTATAAATTATTAAGCATTATTAACTAAAATTTACTAGGTCTAATCAGAAATTTTTTACTTATTTAAAAAAAAATTTCTTCTACTTATTTTGGCCGGCCCAGTTTAATCCCTGATAATGCTTGACTTCTCATTATTTTTTGAGATAACTGAGTTTTTTGAGACAATCGTTAAAAAAAGAATAATTAATATAAACATAATAATTTAATAAAAATTGACGTGAAACTATTAAATTTATGATTGTTTTTTCTAACGTTCTAACTATTTTGGTTTAAATTTTGCCTCACTTAAATTTCTTCGTCTGACTTGTGAGTTTTAAGTGTAGTGCATTTTTTGGTACTGTTAATGTTTCTTTATGTCGTAACGTGCAACAATTTCTCGCCTCTCTAATTAAATCTCCGAATATAAATCTAAAAAATTAAGTTAACATAAAATAATGTTTAAACCTATTTTTGGGTAATGTCATTTGGATTCAAACAAATTGATTTTATTACGGGACAAAACATCTTTTTGAAATTGCCAAATCACAGGAAGTTTCTTCAAGACTACAGCTTCAGCACTATGATCTTTCAATGAATTTGGACTCAATTTTAGAATTCCAATTTATTATCGTCCATCGTCAATTTTTTCAGCTAAAATAAGTAACAAAAATATAATTTTCATAAAAGGTACTTTTCCTATCAACGTTTCAGATGTTGGGAAAACATCAAAATATATAGGCAAAATATAAAAGAAATATAATTACAAGTAATATTGGATATGTCGTCAACGGTGGCGACGAGATGGAAAAAGCGAAGGGGGAGCTGAAAGAGGGATGCGCCCTGATCGCCGTTCGTCCATGTA
>JAQIYK010000803.1:0-11996 GCA_034700465.1 Rotylenchus robustus | reverse complement strand
TTCTCCGGCGTGTACATTGAAAAGATGTTCAAGTCCAAGCCGGACGTGTCCATTTGGCTCCAAAATGTCCAATTGGCAATGTTGGCAATACCATTCACCATGGCATTAATTGTGTTCCAAGATGGCCATGAGGTGTGGCGTCGGGGGATCATTGAGCAAACATTTGACATCACAATTTGGGTCATCATTTTGCTGCAGGGTCCATAGTTTCTTAAATTTACTCAAAAATTAATTTATCATAAAACTGCAAAAATTTGTTTTAGCTTCCCTCGGATTATGCACAGCGGTTGGTAACAATTTTTTAAATTAATAAAAAAAATTAAGCTATCAAATTATCTTGAATAACCCCATATTTTTCTGGGTTTCTTTTTTCCATTAATTCATCAATTGGTTTTCGTAAAATTCCGTAAATTTTTTAAAGAAGCAAACATCCAACGTCTGAAAGAAGCAAACGTCTTCATTAAAAATGTTATTTTTTTGCATTTTTGATTTTTGTGATTTGATACTCTGATTCGAGCTACGATCTACAATCCTTTTTAGGATATAATTATGTTACGATTTGCTTAGACATCAGAGTCAGATTCGCGATATCTCATCGGCGGATCAACGCTAATAACGACACTTTTCCATCTAATTAATTCCATCAAGATTAGGTTGTTGTAAAATACGCGGACAACATTCTCAAAACCTTCGCCACTTGTTGTGCCATCGTGTTCACCTGTGTTGCGTCCATTTGGGTGTTCGGCACCGTGCCAAGTCTCCTTTTTCTGCTCGGCGCCTTTCTCGTGTTTGGCTCACTGTTCATCTACGCCATGTTTCCTCAACAGCAACCACAAACAACAGAACAGAAACTGAACGATGCAAATAGTATAAATGACAAAAATAACACAATTGGCGTTAAATTGTGATCGATTCAATTATGTATTTATTTGATTGGTTTATTTTTTAATTTTTTACTGAAAAATTCAATAATGAATACGGTAAAATAACCCATAATTTGTGGGTCTTATTCGATTTGGGTAGTTTCCTTTATTTTTTACAAATTATTGTTAAAATCACTCTTTAGCCTAGGATTCTGAAAAACTTCTAAGAAATTTAAACATTAATATTAAATGCAATTTTCTGATTTTTAAATTCAAATAATAAAAATGTTTTTTGTTTTAATTAAAAAATTATATTTTTATATGTTATAAAATAACATGTTCGTTAAATCAATAAAGACGATATCAAAAAAAAGTCTAATTAAAAAGTTATAAAAAATTAAAAAAATCAGCATCAACGAATTAAAATATTAATTACTACTTTTGTTTAATAATAAATTACTTTTGTTTAATAAAAAAAGATTATGAATGAACCAACAAAACTATATTTATTTTTTTATTATTAATTCTACCTATATATTACACATTTCTCGTAATTTTTTCCCTTCAAATTTTATTGTTTTTTCTATTTATTTGCCAATTTGTTTTTATGCGTTCTTTCTAAAAATAATTCGCATTCATTCGCTCCATCTTTTTTTCTTCGATTTTCTTTGAACATTTTATAGCGCTTCCATCAATCTTTTTTGTTTGCAAAATCAATTATTTGCCGATGGATTTAATAAGGGAAGAAAAACGAGTTTAAAAAGTGTTTTTTGGTTATTATTCTGTGTTTGCCACTTTCACCTTAAAAACCTTTAAAATATATTTAAAATAAATCAAAAAATAATTCAAATAAAATTATACACCCTTTATTAATAATACATGCCTCCATTTTTGTCCAAAATTTTATTGGAATTGAGTTAAATTTTGGATAAAAAAATATACTAAAATTTGCACTCAAATTTTTGTACGATTTTTTTGCCATTATTAACTGACTAAAAGGTGTTTTAGTCTGTCCATCCGTTCCTTTCTGTTTACTTTTTACCAAAATTTCCTTTGTATTTTTATGTTTGGACAACGATTTATTTATTTATTTATACGAGGCGCAAAAACGCTCGTTTATTATTTATTACTTGCATATTTTAGCTGTGATGATGATATTTTCTAAAAGTTTTATTATTTTGTCACCTTTTTGCTTGCATCAGATAATTTATGCAAAATATTATCAGCTTAGTGATATACACAATACTTTCCGAGAAATTGTTGCAATTATAAGCTATTTTCGTCTTCACAAGTCCAACTATTTTTGTCCACATTAAATATTATTATTATTCCCTATCGAATGGTATTGTTTGAATAAATTGGAAAATATTACACATTTAACCATTTAAAATAATTTTGACTGATTTTTCAATCAGATCTGATTTCAGATCAGATCAGATTTGATCATTATTAAAGATGCTATTAATCAAAAGTTGCAACTAACGAAATAATTATTAATTGTGGAAGAAATGGGTTCAGATTCAGAGATCTCGTTGTGCAAAAGTACAGCAAATAAAAGTTAGAAAAATATTTTGTTTTTGAAAAATATTTCTAAAATTATATACCCCTTAAAAATGAGTTTTAAAAATAATTTTGTTTAATTTTTCATTCACTTTAATTTTTGATTTAGAATTTCTGCTGAAGTACACCAGTCTCATAGTGCTCAATTTGCTGACTGGCTCCCAAATCCTTTGTGTGCGTTATGCCAACACTCGTCCCGACCAACCACCTTTCATCAAATCGGTGCCCATTCTCTGGTCCGAAGTCGGATTTTTAGGCTAAAATTAAAAAAATAAAATAAAAATTACCTAAAGGTAGTCAAGCTGGTTTTGGCGCTCCTGTTCTTCTTTACTCTGTCTGGTCCAGTTTGGACGTGAGTTGTCGAATATAATAATTTGGCCCCTCACTCATCGCATTTTTATATGTCCAAAAATTTCAGATTCTATAATTTGTTGTCGGGATTGGAACAAAATATGGGTTAATATAATTTTAAATTGTTGAAATTCAATTTTTCGGGCTCTAGTAAAAGCTTAAATATATTTTTTGTGTATTTTTGAGTTATTCTTGTTTACTTTATGTTTTAACTTACTTTTAATATTTTTTATTTTACTTTTTATTTTCTCAGTGCACCTCGTCGTCTTTTCGAACAATTTACTTGGATGGACACACTTAAACTTGGTATCCCTGCTGTCGGCCATACCCTTCAAATTTTATTATACTTCATAGCTCTGGAGCATTTGGACCCGGGTGATTGTTTTTGGAAATTTAGACATTTTTATGAACTTTTAAAGTATTTCGGTTTTTGAGCTTTTTAAAACTGATGCGAGCGAAAATCTTCTCTATGTCTACTAATGTGACTTACGACAATATTGCCCGTAGTTACTGCCAATAATATGGTTTAAACATGAAAATAACATTTTATTTTTTTAATAAAAATAAATTTTACATTAATTTAAAATTTAAATTCTCAATTGATTTAAAAAAGTAATTATTTCGTCGGAATATTATTTGTTATATTGAATATAATGGAAATATCAGGCACCTTTTTGGCAACCTATCAGCTCAAAGTACTGACAACCGCGCTGTTCATGGTGTTTATGCTGAAAAAGCGGCTTTCACTGGCCCAATGGATGTCTTTGGCCATTTTGATGATTGGAGTGGCCACTGTTCAATATGTTCGTTTTTTAATTAATTTGTGTAAAATAATTTCGCAAAACGAAAAATAGGTATGCTGATTTTTAGATTAAATAATATTTTTCGCCGATGGCAAATTTTAAAAACATATTTTTCAAATATATTCCGGACAAATATAATTAATTATTTAATAATGAAAATAAATGTAAAATTAGCAAAATCTAGAGAAAAGAACTATTTTATACAATAAAAACTATTAAAAAATAATTTAGAATGCAGAAGAAAGGAAGCCAAAGCCAAGTGTTATTATTGCCAATAAAAATAGCATTCAACCAACAAAAATGGGAAATAATGGGACTAAAAATTGGACAGAAATTGCAGAATCATCAGCAGCAGATGGTGGTAATAATGATCGGAAAGATGACTTGGTCATACATCAAAAACCACTTCTTGGCAAGTCGTAACTGTACAAAAAAGTAAAAATAATTACCTATACCCTTTTATAAGTTTTGGAAATATAAAGTTGCTTAAAAATTTTTTACGAAAAAGTTTGAATTTAAGCCAAAAGTTTTAGAGCCAGAAAAATTTGCAAAGGAATTTTTCAACTAAAATAATTTAGAATTTCGATAAAAGGAAAAATCGAATTATTTATAAAATGGAATTATCACAGCAAAAATAGAATTATTTTATATAATAAAATTTATTCACAAAATAAGTTTTTATTAGAATGTAGAAGAAATGAAAATGAAAAAAATCGAAAGAAATTGAATTTCAGCAAAATTAAAGATTACCAATTTAGCATTTTTAAGGACTTTTTTACGTGTTACTCGCCTGTGTACTGTCCGGCTTCTCCGGCGTGTACATTGAAAAGATGTTCAAGTCCAAGCCGGACGTGTCCATTTGGCTCCAAAATGTCCAATTGGCGGTGATGGCAATGCCATTCACCATGGTTTTGGCTGTTGTCCTTGATGGCCACGAGGCATGGCGTCGGGGGATCGTTGAGCAAGCATTTGAACCGATAGTTTGGGTCATCATTCTGCTACATGGTCATTTTAAAATTAAATATTCAAAAATAAATTAAAATTTATTTAAGCTTTTGTCGGTTTATGCTCAGCGGTTGGTGACAGATTTTGTAAAATACTTAATAAAACATAACTCCAAAGAAGAACTTTAAAAAATTAAAAAATATGTAATAATAAGAAAATTCTGTATGTTTTGTGATATTTTTGTGTTATTTTTTTCGAAATTATTTGAAAATCAGATTATAGTGTAGATATATTTTCAAAATCAAAAAAATTTTGATTTCAAAATCAAAAAAAAATTCGACCAAAAAACCGACCAAAAAAAATCCCCCAAAAATCCAAAAAACCCAAAAAAATCCCACGAAAAAAATTTCTCCAAAATTTTTTCTGACAAAATTCTTCTTTTTTAATGTGGTTAAATTTCCAATAAAAAAATAAAAATAAACCTATAAATTACAAACCTTCTTCCATTTTTCAGGAAAAATTTATTGTTCTTATTTATTTTCCTCTTTTTCTTCATTTTTCTTTTCCTCTCAACCCTGCATGGGCCTTCGATCTCAGCCCTGGATTGAACTACATTCCAGAATCTGATAAATTTTAAAATAAATGTTTCAAATTATTCTTCACAATTGTTCGAATTTTAGTATAATTATATGTTGTTGTTTTTTAGTTATTATTTAATTTTCAACCCGTTCTATTTCTATCCAATTTTCGGTTGTGATCAAATACGCGGACAATATCCTCAAGAACTTCGCCACTTGTTGTGCCATCGTGTTCACCTGTGTTGCGTCCATTTGGGTGTTCGGCACCGTGCCAAGTCCGTTGTTTCTGCTCGGTGCCTTGCTCGTGTTCGGCTCATTGTTCATCTACAGCAAGTTCTCCCTCCAACAATCACCACCAGCAACAGCAGAACAGAAACAGCAGGACGGTGCAAATAATAATAATAATTAATAATAATAACGGAGAAAAAATTAAATGAATTGATTGTTAATTAATTGATTAACTGATTGATTGATTGGATGAATGATTGGTTAGTTGGTTTATTGATTGATTGATTGTAATTTTAATTGATTTTAGATTTGCCAATATTTTAAAATTCATTGATTGTTTATTTTGAGGAACAATTAATTAATTTATCAATTAATTATTTTAAATAAATTCGTTTAACTAATTAAGATTAATTACATATTTTCTTATGTTAGAAGTAAATAAATTTGTTTTGTGTATTCTGACTTTTGAAAATGTCAATTAAAAACATAAAAATTTCCTTTTTTGTAGTTTTATAACAAATAAAGAGTTCAAATTTAAATATTGTTAAATATTATTATAGCATTTTTGAAGAAAACTTTTTTTTAAACTTTTTTAAACTTTTTTTTAAAACTTTTTTAAAAACTTTTTTTGGCAAAAAGTTTTTTAAATTTTTTCGTTTAAAATAGCATTTTTTACTCAAAAGATTAAAAATATCTTAAAAGAGACACACCAATGAATCGATTTATCGGACCAAAAAAAGGAATTAGTAAATTTTATTAACAATTTTTCTAAGGAATTTTTATTAGTAACATTGCAATAGCATTTCATTTGTACTTTGGGATTTTTTATTTAGTTTTTCTTGAAGACATTAAAATAAATAGTTATTTGCAAATTTTGATTAGTAATTTTTCTAATAAATTTTTTGAATTGTACAAATAAATATTTATTAGTAAAAAAATTCAGTGAAAAATCGAATGTTTTCGATATTTTTAAAATGTGAAAAACGGCTTATTAATAGCAGATTTTACGCATTTTCCAGCACATTTCAGTAGTAAAATGTATTTTGTGTGGTTTCGCTCGGCCCCAAAATACAATTAATTAATACAATTACAATTATAATTCAATTTTTATTATATTTTTAACCTTCTCTTTAATCTTTACACTATGTCCTCCTTTGTTCACAATTTTCCTCCTCCTCCTCCTCCTCACATTTGGGGAATACCTTTTTTACCTCTTTCTCCTCCGCTACACTTTCACTTTCTCCAAAATAATCGTTCGTTATCTTTCTTTTTCTGCAAAATAATAATTATATTTTGGATTGATTTTTGCTCTTTGGGAAAATACTTTTCGGTAAAAAATCACTGATTAGTCTCTGATAATAATGAGAATTTAGAGTATATTTATTACCCACTAATTAATATGGCTAAACGAATTGGTTAAGCCATTAATTTTGTACCTATTTAAAAAAAATATTTCATATGTCTTCATCTTGTTTCTCTTTATCTTGTTTCAGGTTATTTGGTTTCCTTTTTTATTTATTCGTTTCATTATTTTATTTTTTATTAATTTTATTATTGTTTGCCGTTTTTGCGTTTCAAATCAATATTTATTTTGTTGGTAATTGTAATTGATGACCAATTTCATCCAAAACAAACCCATTTCTTCTAATTTGTATCTGTTTTATTCCATTTTTTCTGACATTTTATTCCCATACTTTTAACATTTTTTTATTCTATCCTTTTTTATTTAATTATTTTTTTCATTTTTTATTTTTATGTGCATGATTATTATTATCTTAGCCTAAATTTTAAGTTTTATTAATAATAATGTCGTCGGTAGAGTCTGAAAAGTTTTCCAGACTTCCGGATTGGGCCATACCACGGCTATATCAAATTCATCTGTCGCCTTGTTTAAAAACTTCAAAATTTAGCGGAACTGAAGCCATCGACATTGAGGTTATATTTCACACATTTTCAAAATAAATTAATAAAATAAAATAAAATGTCCCTTTTTATCCAGATCATAAGACCAACCAAAATTTTGAAATTCCACTCAAGTGGACTTGACATCAAAAACATTTCCCTGGAATTGGCCAATGGAAAAGGTATTTTAGGATTTAATTATTGATTGATTAACAAATAATTTTTATTGATTATTTACTATAATAATATTGTTTATCGGTTATTGATTTTTGAAATAAATTACCTAAATGCATATATATACCATCATTTTTAATTTTTTGAAATAATTTTTAACAATATGTTTTTTTAACTATTTTTGTTTTATATTTGAGTGATTTCACAACTGAAGTGCGAAATTGACCAAAAATGCACTTTGCTGACCATTCATTTTCCCGAGGAAATTCAAACGCAAAAAGTTCAGCTTCGCCTGGAGTTTTGTGGAACAATGTCTGATGACATGCTCGGATTCTACAAGTGATCCTACAAAATTAAAAATAATTAAAAAATAAAATAATTTAAAACATTAAATGATTTATACCGAATAATATTCAATTAAAAAATAATATTATAATAATAAATAATTTTTAAATAAAATTAAATTTTATAAATAAAAATAATTTGATCATACATTTTTAGGTCAAAATACAAGGATTCTTCAGGCACTGATCAATTCTTATTCTGCACACAATTTGCGGTTATTATTTTATATTTGAATGCCATTTTTATACAACTTTCGCCAATTTTGTTTTTTTGCTTTTACTTTTTAAGTTTTTGTGAAATAGGCAAACCGGGGTCTAAAAATCAGGGCCCGGAAGGTCCGGCCGGGTACACTCTTAAAAGAATTTTTTCGTTTTTTATAATAATATAATAAGCTTTAATTTTTTGCTATATTAAGCTTTACTACCTTTTTTGCTAAATTCAAACCTTATTTTTACTAACTTCAATTTACTACTCACTCAATATGCACATTTTTAATATTTATTTTTTATTTTTTAAATTTAGAGTGCATATGCACGGCGGGCATTTCCTTGTTGGGATGAGCCAATTTACAAGGCCCAATTTGACATTCAAATTGAGGTGATGGACCAACAAGTTACGGTACTGTCCAATATGGACGTGGCAGAGCAAAATGCAACCGAAAAAGGCAAAAAATTGGTGAAATTTGCACGAACACCGCCAATGTCCACCTACTTGGTGGCATTTGCAATCGGCAACTTTGACTTTGTTCAGGTCTATCCAAAAAATGCAAAAAATCCAAATTTCTTTAAAAATTTAGGCAAAGTCCAAAACTGGATGCGATGTTCGAATTTACACGGTTCCAGAAAAGAAAAATCAAGTCCAATATGCACTTGAAGTTGCAGTAAAAGCCATCGACTTTTTCTCGGAATGGTTTGGCATCAAAATGCCATTGCCAAAATGCGATTTGTTGGCTGTGCCCGACTTTGTTTTTGGTAAAAAAAACAAATTTAAAAAATGCTGAAAAATTTATTTTGAAGGTGCCATGGAAAATTGGGGTTTGATCATTTTCCGCGAACATGCCCTGTTGTTCGATCGCGCTATGAGTTCTTCCGCCCACAAACAGTACATTACGCTGACCATCGCGCACGAAGTTGCCCATTCTTGGTTCGGCAATCTGGTCACAATGGTAATTAATACGTTTGAATTTGACGAGACCCAAATTAAGGATTGAATTCAGGAGGGGCTATGCAGAAAATGTGCTATTTTAGGGATCAAAAAAATCATAGGATATTCTCTTCAAAAAAAATTTTGGAAACGCATTATGAGCGAAAAACGTTATTTTGAAACAAAAAAGCGTTTAAAAAATCGAATAAATTTTTAAAGAGAGGGTTTAGCCAGCATACCCCCTCCCCCCCCCCTCTAGGAAATGGGCCTGTTTTTTACCGGACAGAGTGTAAAGAATGCTAAAATTTAAACCTTTTTTTGTAGAAATGGTGGACAGATCTGTGGCTGAACGAAGGATTTGCATCCTTTATAGAATACTTTTTTGTTGCCCGAAATTACCCGGAATTTGACATTTGGATTGAATTCGCAAACTCAGAAATTACGCGTGGAATGAACCTGGACTGTCTGCGAAATTCGCATCCAATCGAAGTATACCTATATAATATCTATATCACTAATTAGTAACTTTTTCGCATAAAAAAACTAAAATAGGGAACATTAAAAATAGCGCAAATAAAATACAGTAATTAGTAATACTAATTAGTCACTAATTAGTGGATGACCTTTGACTATATTTTTTATATTTTAATTTATTTATTTTAATAATAATTTTCCTTTTTTCCGATTTCCATTGAAAATCCAAATGAATTGGACGAATACTTTGACGGGATAACTTACGCAAAATCTAACGCAATCATTCGGATGCTTTTCAATTATTTGGGCGAAGAGACCTTTCGGCGGGGAATGCAAAATTACATTCAAAAGTATAAATATGCAAATGCCAGCACAGAGGACCTGTGGAAGTGTTTGGGCGACACATCGGGCATTGTATGCCATATTTGGATATTATTTCTATTTAAATATATTACCAAAAATCTTGAAATATTCATATAAAGTAAGCTAATATCCGATAGTGAAAATAAAACTAAATTAGGCAAATTTAGGATGTCAACAAATTAATGCACACCTGGACAAAAGAAATTGGATTTCCTCTGATCATCGTTAATGAGGCCGAGGATCGGGGCACATCCAAATTGCGTCTTCGACAAACTCGCTTTTTGGCAAATGGTACAACCATTTAATGATAATTTGGATAAATAATTTGAATCGGAAATAAGCTAAAAATTATAAACAAAAAATTAATAAATCAATTAAACTTTTATTATAATGTTTGGATTTGGTTTATGCAATTTGCCAAAATTTGCCAATTCGCAGGAGAAACTGTCGGGAAGGAGTGTCCGATTTGGCATGTTCCCATCGGAATAAGGACAGCTTCAGCAGATTTGAAACACAAATTTCTTCTTACAAAATCGGAGGATGAGATCGTTTTTGATGTGCCCGATGGAGTGAAGAAAGGCGACGATTGGTGGATTAAGGTGGGCAAATCGAAAAGTAAAAATGTTGTTAAAATTTTATAAATTAAAAATTAATAAACAAATAAATTAAAATGAAATAAAATTAAAAGTAATAATAAAAAACAAAATTTTGCACTGATTTTTTCCTTCGGATCGGCATAACAATTTTCGCCCAAAATCGCCCCCAGCCCCCTCGTGTTTACTTTGTTTTTGTCCAAAAATTACACATTCTTTGGATTTTATGAAATTTTTTGGCGAACAAACACATTATTTTTGGGCGGAATAATTGATAATTGGGCATATTTTCAGATCAACCCCGACTTCACTTCGTTTGTGCGAGTCCAATATTCGCCCAAAATGTTTGAACAACTTTGTGTGGCCTTCAAAAAGCGTGAATTGAGCGACTTGGACAGATTTGAACTTGCTTTCGATATTTATGCTGTAATTGTTTCAATTTTTCTATCTATAGTTAATTTGCTTTTTTTAGCTTGTACTCGCGACCAAAATTTCGTCCGCTCAATTTTTGCACTTTTTGCACTTTTGCCAATTGGAAACCAACTTTTTCGTTTGGTCCTCCATCGACTCGGCCATCGCTGGCATTGACCACATTTTGGGACATTTTCGTGGGGATGGGGCACAACTGCAGATTCGGTTCCATCGATATATTTGCACATTGGTCGAACCTGTGCTAGCCAAATACGGATGGGAAGTGAAGCCGGGCGAAAGTAAGGAGCGACTTTTACAAACAAACAAAAAACTATTGTGATCAAAAACAAATAAACATATTTTATTAAAAATCGCAAATTAAAATTAATTTGTTTCCGAAATTCTTTCTGTTTGCATTTGTTCGTGAAATTTCAAATGTTTCAATTTTGGAAAATTCCATTTATCAAACAAAATTTCTCGTCCGATTACTTGGTTAAAAATATTTATTTCACTATTTTGGCTATTTTTCGGAATAAAATTTAAGAAATTTAAGATTGTTTTTTAACTTCACAATCCTTAAACCTTTACAACAGAGATTAATAATTAATTTTCAAATAAAAATATTTTTTATTTTCTCCATTTTTGGCATGTTCGAGTCCCGTTTGCGCGCCTTGCTGATCAACCGCTTGGCCAGTTGCCAACACATTCCGACCATCCGTACAGCTTTGGCCAAGTTCAGCGAGCACATTCACAAGGGCACCCAACTCCAATCGGACCTTCGGTCCACGGTGTACGCCATCGTCGGTCGGTCAAGCGACGCGAAGGGTGTGGAGGCACTGAAGAAAATAATGGCGGAGAATGACTCGTCGGAAGTGCAACGCAACTGCATCAGTGGTCAGTTGGATGGATGGCCAAGAGGGGATGATATGTACAATATCATGTACTATTTTAAATTTGAATATGATATTTTGTATTTGGTATACGGTACCTACAAGGTATATGTCACAAAGAAAATTTATCGATTTTATGTAAAGATCCACTCTTTTAATTTTAATAGCATTTTATTGAAATTAACCAAGCCTAGCGCTAAATCGCTTATTTTTATTTATATCAGTGATTAACTTTTTAATATTAAAAAAGGAATTGTTCTACTTTATTCGGAGTTTTCTTCTTTTATGTTTAAAGTTTACACCTCTTTTCTTTCGTAAACTGTTCACTAAGGTTTTTTAGTCGTTTCGAAGCGATTTTATTTGTGTGATAAAA
>JAQIYK010000802.1:0-11999 GCA_034700465.1 Rotylenchus robustus | reverse complement strand
AATGTGCTTTTTTGGATAAAAAGATATTTTCAAGCGAATTTTAATTTTTTTCATTCTATTTGATGAAATTCTGAGAAAAAAATTGTCCATATTTTGGTCCATATTTTAAAGATTTTGGTCCATAAATATGGGTGCATATTTCGCGATTTTTCGTTTATATTTTTTGAAGCCCTACATATGTATCACAATATCCAATCTTAATTTATTTTATTTTTATTTTAAATTTAAATAATTTCATTTTTTACTTTCATTTTATTTGGCGAAATGTGTGGGCAAAAAATTTGAGATAAATTTGGAAGGACTTTTCATGTTTGTTTTTGTGTGTCGCAGGATCAATTTCAGTTTTATTTACAACATCGAGATGGCCAGCTCGTAGTTTCTATGGGTCTATGGGTATGGGTTTTTGTAAAAGGATAGGCCATTGAGGCGGTGGGGGTCGCTAATTTCTAATTATGCCAATTTCCCATTCCAAATGCCCCTTTTTGTCAAAGTGTGGAAGAGGACAAAAAGAAGGAATTGATAAGGAATGTGTGGTTGAGTAAGGTGGGGGGGGGGAGGGGAGGGGGAAGTGGGGAATGTGGTTGTTGGTGAACAGCCACCAAAGTCAGTTCCAACCCAAAACAGATCAAAACGGGCGAATTTTCCGACTCATTTCATTCATTCATTCATTCGTTCTCCGTTGTCCTGTACCAATGCACCCACCCCATCCATCCATTCATTCATTCATTTGTTGTTTTGGTAATTTTAATGGGTACCAAGTAGCAACCCAATCAGTGGAATGTTCGGCGGGAAATTGGAACAACTTCTTTTGTGCAATTGGTGCACGAATCCCACTGATTTTTGGCCACTTTTTGGGTTTGGATTTGGCCCGTTCCCATTCTCCTCTTCCCACCTCAATCCTACCCATGTTCTTCTCTTTTTTGCTCTTCCTTCGCGGTCGATGGGTCACTCTTCTCATCCATCCATTCTTTGCCTTTTGCCCCGTTCTGCTGCTGCTGTTGATTCATCCCACGTCCCACCCATCTCACCACTCCAACCAGCACATTACACCACAACAACCACAACTTCCAATATTCCATTCCATTCCCCGTTCCCTTTCCCACCGTCGTCCATCTTCCGCCGGATACCTATCTTATAATTCTCATCAGTTCACCACCATCCTTCCTTTTGGCCCAACCCACCTTTTCTCTTCCTCCCAACCATAGTCTAATCCACGCAACGCCCCACAAAACAGCTAAAATACTCACCCCAACGAAGAACAGTGAGCAGAAGGCAGAAGCCACTCACCACTCGACAGACACACACACATATTTTTCTTCCCCATCCCTCCCATCTCTCCAGTCCAGCCCCCACTCGCCTCCCACTCGTTCACCGGCTCGGGACGTCCCTCCACTTGCAACAGCAAACAGCTAACTATCACACAGTCGCTTCCCCTCCTTCCCTTCCCCCCATTCCCTTCACAGTTTTTGCTCTATCCCTTCGCCTCTCATCAGCTTTTGCTTCTTTTCTTCCGTTCCACTTTCCGTTGGGGCCGTCCCTTACAAATTTGAACAAAACTAAGCATTCCTTCGCCCTCGACCCCAATAGGCCCCATCGAGCTGATATTTGGCGTACGATCGTCGTTGGGTTGGATGGGGACAAAGTGGGGCCATAGGAAGAAGAAAGGCCAAAAAGGTCAAACGAAAGAAAGAAAAGGGGAGGGAGCGAGGGCAACTCATCTGCTGATCATCCCTCCTCGTCCCCTCCATCTCCCTCCCCTCCTCTCTTTGTCTCTTCATCTTTCTTTCTTTCCCTCTTTCTTTGCCCCATGGCCATTACTTCAACTGTCTCTCCTCTTCTCCCCCCCCCTTCCCTCCCTCTCTCCTCCAAAGCCTCTGTCCTGCGCGAAAAGCACGTCGATGGGTGAGTCACTGATTCGCTCACTGCTCTCGACTTCTTCCTGACTCACCTTCCCCGCCACTTTCCCAGCACCACATCAGCTTCTCCTCCCCAAACCCTTTTGTGTCCACAAGCACTTATCCCTTCCCCTCCCCGTCACCCTTTGTTACAACACACTGTCTTCCCCGCGAGAAAGACAGAATTCCGAAACAGCAAACAATTATATTCCCCAAAAACTGATGGAAAGGGAGTCTCAAATTTCGGACACACCAACCCCCCCCCACCCTTCCCACCCGGCCCAGTCACTGCCTTGCCATCTCACCCATCCCTTCTCCTCCACCCCCAGTCTTTTCTCCTAAATTTGGCTCAATTCCCCTTTTCCACTGCCAGACTTTCTCTCTCATTTTGGGCTTCAGGTTACACATGGGTCGTCTACGCCCCAAAAAATGCTTCCGAAAAAATGCAAAATAGCCAAATAGCGAAGCCACAGCCAAAATGAATAGCCCTTTTGACTATTTTCGCCCGATGTTTGCTTTTTTTACTTTTTGCCACCTTTTTTGGTTTCTGGTTGATTGCGCAACCCTAATCCAGATCACACTTCACTCCACTTCATCCTTCCATCTGTCCATCCTATGGAATGTCTTCTCCTCCCCCACCAGCAATTGGATGTTTTTGTGCCCTATCGACGGGGCCATGCATTCCAACGAAAGCTGAAAAGTGCGAGGGAAGGGGAGAAGGAGGGGGAGGGGCAGGAGTACCCCACCGAAGTACCATCCATCCCCGAGTAATCCAATCAATTGGACGAGGGGACAAATATCGAAGAAAGGGAAGAAAAAAGTGGCAGTGAAGTTGGGGGAGGAGGGGTGGAAGATGGACTGTCTGTGTTGTGAATGTGAACATCTGGGCGGATAAGGTGGCGGGGGGAGGGAATCCCATCATCACCCACCGGGGACCCAATCTTCCACTTCAATTCGTCCCTTCCTCCACGAATACTATTCAATCTTCTCCGACTTGGCCTTCCCTTTGCCCTTTTCTCACTTTTTCCTTCGGATCAAATTCGACGTAATTAATCCTTCCTTTCTCTTCTCTTTTGCCCCCTTTTTCCGCCAATTAATCACCCCACCACCTCGGGGACTTGCCTTCGGGGACTCCATCCATTCATTGACTTCCTTCTTCTAAAAAATTGCTGTTCCCTCCCTTCTTCCCTCTGGGCTTCTACGCACATTCCTCCTCCCTCTTCTCTCCCCCTACCCCTACCCCTTCTCCCCCCCCCTCCCCCTCCTCCGATTTCTCACTTCCCTTCCCAGTGTTGGCCAAGTGATCATGGCCAAAGGAGTAATTCAATCCCACGTCCGGAGGAGAAAAAGAAAAAAGAAAGCATGAGCCCGTCCGTCTTCCTCCTTCCTTTTCAAAGAGCATCATCTTCCAAATCCAAAGTGCCCCCTCCTCCCGTCGGGTTGGGTTCCTCGGCCCCTCCGCTCCTCACGCCCCTAAAAGTGAAAGTAAATCGGAAGGAAAGGAAAGAAGAAGCCAAATCATCGCCATATGAATGTGCTTGTCCCCCTGTCCTGTCCCCTCCCCCTCCCCCTCCCCTTCCGCTGATTCAATTGACCTTTCTTCCTTTTTCCTTCCCTTCTCCCTCCCTCCCCATTCCCGATACTTTTTAGCTTTTTACCCACTTTTCTTTTATGCTTTATTTTCCATTTTTTGCTTCGATCTTTGCTTTCCTCATTCAGGAAATGTCCTCTTATGGGCCCTCACTATGATAAGCCCCTGAACCCGCTGCTCCACGACTGCGCTGATCAGACCTATTCAGACGCGCCGTTGCAACGGTTGTGGCGACCAGACTCCTCTTCCTCGCCCGAATGCACCGAAAGTGGCAGCGGACGACGAGGACAACGAAGTCGCCGTTTGTCGGTGGGCAAGCGGGGCGGGGTGGTGCTGGTCGGGGCATTGGCCCTCGGCGCGGGTCTTCTGCTGTTGTTGCTTTTTCTACTGATTTTGACACCACCATGGAGTCAGGATACTTCTTTGAATTCATCCTTGACAACGTCGGAAGTCAGACGGCATGAGGATCAGTCCACAAAGTCAAACAGTATCAGCAGCAGCACACAAATGCCGAGGACAGGAACGGGCAGAAAGAAGTTTCCCCACCACCACCAACACCACCATGTCGTCATCCACGTCATTGCCCCACCACCAACGACAACACCGACAACGAAGGAGCAGGTCGAGAAGGCAACACCGACAATGTTTGCCAAAATTGAGCTGGCGGGACGGTTAGGAGGGGAACGTATTGTGGCACAGATGGAGGGGGCGAAGATCAACCAGGACAATGAGATGGTGAAGATAAGGACAACGACTGGAAGGAGGACAGAAGGACCGAGTACCGTAGTGACGCAGAAGGCCATCGAGACAACAACATCAACGAAGACGACGACGCCAATGCCGACAACAACGACAACAAGAAGGGCATTGACCACGACGACGACAGTGAGAGGAAGCGGACATCAAGATGAGCAAGGCGCTGAGGGGTACGATGAGGTTGACGACGACGAGGACCTGTTCTGGATGCGAGGCCACAAGCGGATACCACCATTGCGATTGTTGCCTCATCCGGCAACACGTCGCCCTTTGCTATTGCTGACTCCGACCCCATCTCCTTCGTCAACTAAAACTCCCACTCCAATCCCATCGCCAATTACCCCGTCCGCTTCAACGACCTTCCCATCCTCGACGCTAGTGCTCCAAACGGACGGATACGACATGCACCGACCGATCATCGAATTTGGTCCATTGAAGGCGAAAGAAGTGCAGGGCGAGGAACGGGACAAGGAGCGCCGGAAGGAAGAGCAGGTCAGGGAGGAGCTGAATGAGATTATCGCCAGCGTGGAAAGGGACAACGGGTGGAGCGGGGACAACAGCGACGAAGTGCACCCCGTGGAGATTCCCTTCGACCCAGCGGGCTCTCCGAACGTACAACTTCCGGAGCCTGTCTGGCGCCGACGACCACCAGACGAACCAACAGCTCCACCGCCGCCTCCTCCTGATGAGAAAGAAAGGGAGGAAGAACTAATGTCTGCCAGTACGGACACCGAAGGTATGGTACATATAATGCACTTAATCTAATCATCCAATAAGCCGGGTACTTAAAAATTAACTGATAAGCCGGATGTCTGTCTATATGTCATTTCGTCCCTTCCAGCTCCACAACATCCGACACTTGCCAAACTGGACTTGGACCGGAAACGACGCTCGGCTCCGGTGATGGTAACCGCTCTGATGGACATTGGGCGCGGAGAGTGGCAAAGGTGGGCATGGCGAGGCAGGGTATTGAATGTGTTGGTAATGGCATTCTGATCAGATTCACTCGACACTTCGACCAGTACCTGGGCTACCTCGCCAACATTCTGTTCCGTCTCCAGAATCGCATGATCATCTACTGTGACCCGTCAGTGACTGCCTATCTGCGGGCGTTGGGTGACCGTATCGACTGGGACCGGCTTCAGGTATTATAATAAATACCACAATAATTTTAGTGTGTTTTGAATGTATTGATTCAGGTGGTAGAGGTGTCCCTGCGCGAGTTGCCCTTCTACAGATACCGGGACGAGGTGCTGCACTGTCTTCCTTCCCAAACAAATATTTGTTCTTCCAGATCGAAGGAATAATGCACTGGGAACAGAGTCACTGGCACAGCAACTGGGACGAACAGATGCGCGCCCACCCGGAGACCCTCTACCCCGACTACGACATCCTGGTCAACTCCAAGCCGTACTTTCTGTTCAACGCCACTCAAATCTCGCGTTTCTCCGATCCGCCCAATGGTCGGCAACAACAACAACCGGGACAGTTCTTCGTATGGATGGACGCCGGATACGGTATTATCAGTTCGCTGGATACAGTACTCGGCACCATTCTTCCTACCCTTTCAGGACACGGGTCCAAGTCGGCAATTCCCCACGGTATTTGGTCACCCACGCTGAAGGCGGGTAAAATCACATTGGTGCAACTGACCTCGCAATTGGAACGGGTCGAAAGGTACACTTTGGACAAGGTGAGAAAAGGGCCGCCAAACGACAATGAAGTGAACGTATTGTTAAGGTGTACCGTAAACAGAGGTCCGTGGTTAGTGGAGGTAATATCGGACTAGATAGATACATATAATGATATTAATCACTGTAATTTATACAAATTTATCACAGGATTTCTTGCGGGTACCCCGGATGCAATTCGGAGATTTTGGACCTTTTTCCACAAATCATTCCTGGAAATGTTGGACGAGAAGATGGTTGACGATGACCAGGTTTGCAGTCCCGAAGGGAAAATACCCGCGAATATTTGATATCCACCCCTCCCCCTCATCAGACCACGTTGTTGGTGACCATTCAAAACTTCCGCTCAACCTTCAACATCCTTTTCGGCGGATGGTTTGATGCCTTCAGACTTTTGCCTAGTCAGTAAACGATAGCGAGACGAATCGCCCGACGACGATACTCACCGTGCTTCCATGTACTCACTCACCACTTATTTCTTTAACCTATTTGTATTTAATTTACAAATCCAATTCTTTTAGACATTCATTGGAATTTTCCGAATCTAAAAAACCAAATCAACCATTGATCCCTCCTCTGCACCTCTCTCCATCATTTCTATAACCCTTAAAGCTACATGGACTCTACTCGAACAATAAGCTCATATTTTCTGCAGATTTAAACATACTTTAAATGTAAATTTTATAATTTTATTATTGTTATTAAAACACAAACCATTCGATTATAAATGTAAAATTAGCAGAGAATATAACAAGTAAACAAGAATATAACAATGTTGTTTGCCTGAGGCAAAAAGAAATGTGTCAGAGAAATAGCACCTAATCAATTTGCGAAAAGTGAATTCCAAAGTATTTTGCGTACTGATGACCAGGAAACTGAACAGTTGACCGCTTGAACTTGTTGGAAGGCACTTTGAATGTTGTCAGGGTGGGATATGCCGTAGATTGCTGTTACATATGGCACTTTCCTTCCAATTTCCAATGGATCATTTCGGCATTTCTCTTGTGCATACAACTAAACAATTTGTTTTCCCTAATTTGCTGATAACGAACAAGGTAAACCGCACATATTTCCCGTATCTAAAATGTTGCCAAGCGCTAAATTTCCGCACATGCACTTTGTTGGCCAGAACACCCGTGTACAAAATGTCTTCTATCGGAAAGGCTTTGACTTCTTTTGACACGCTTAATATTTCCTCTACAGCTTTATTGGAGAGAAGATAAGTCGGTCCATTCATGTAGGACGGGTATCTTTTTTCAGGATACAACGCTCGAGGCACAAACCTTAAGAGAAGATAGACTAAAAGACTAATAAGCTAGCCATCGTGGTGTATGGAAAATCCGTCAGTAAACAACAAAAATTGTGAAAAAAAACAAATCATTTTTATTCAATTTTTTACTGTAACATCTTTTTTGAAATTAAATGATTGGATTGGTAACAAATAAACTCACCCAGAAATTTCACTTTTTCGAAAAATCTGATTGAACGGATTCCATAGATCCAGGTTGATCCGCAACAACAAAAAATCACCGAAAAATGACCACAACTACTATTCTAATTCTAATAATTACGATAACGAATTTTATTGTCGAAAAAGTTGCAAAATTTTCATCCGTAACCGTAATATTTTACGAATGAATTTTTTTTCTGATGAGCTGAAAATGATTTAGGTGTCAAATTTTACCTAGAAAATGTTAGTGATGATGGATACTTTACCATAAAAAATTGAAAAATTTTCGAGTTGTAAAACTTTTACAGGATTAATTCAAATAAAAATTTTATCACAATGTAAAATTTTTAAATGATCGATAAAAATTTGAAAAAATATACAACTAAAAAATATCCATTTAAATCATAGCAATTGTATAAAATCTTCATACCATTTGTGCTTTTTGAACCGAATTACTTTAACGCCCCGCCAAAGTCCACCAAATACACTTGCTGGATAAGCTTGAATCTTCTGAGCAAAAACGTTGTCTATCCACCATTTAAGTCGTCTAAAGTCTACAACCGTGTCATCATCAGTTTTTAACATAAATTTGACATTTTTGCAAAAGTTCTGTTGCCATTGAAGAGCAACGTACACCTTAAAAATATGTATAACTCACATCAACCTTATTTTTTATTACCTTCACATACAAATTGGCGTAGGTATCCTCGATATCATACAATATTAGATCCGAGTACATGAGAAATTCTTCCAGTAAAAAATCAAATACTCCTTGACCTTGTGGCCATCCAATCGCAAATTTTAATGAGATATTGATCTCTGTCTGTAAAAATTCAATTTAAAATGCTCGATTGTTTATAAAGCCAAACCAAATTAGAGCCCCAGGACTCTCTTATCTTTTGTCTCGTATAAAATGCCTCCGGTCGAGTCAGGACAACAGCGAATAGATCCGTGTTTGTGTCGCATTTTTCCGTGCTTATTATGGCGTAATCGATTTGATGGTTTGCAAAGTGGATTGTAAATTTTTGCGTGGGCAATGGCAGTTCCTCATCGTCTAAGTTCTCGAAGAGACCACCCACTGGCTCATCGGCTTGGTCCAAATAATCAGCCACTTTTTCCATCTTCCCACTGGAACTAGTAGGTTGTCCTTGTCCGTCTAAAAATAAAATGTCATCTCAAAGATGAGTCTGAATAATTATAATAACCTGATGACCCTGTTGCCGCTGTGGATGATAATGTTGAAGCTGGATGCATACTCAGAATCGAAGTGAGGATGAGAACAATAATGAAGTTAATACAGCGCATTTATTCTGTCTATTTTTTATTTGACCAAAAAAGTCTCTAAAATGAAATTGAATTTCTTTGATTTAAAATAATGTATACGTAATTAAAAACAAAACTCCGGTACTTATGCAGTTCCCCAACCAAAAATTAAAATTGTTAAGAAAATTTCATGCAAAAAATATAAAAACAAATATAAAACATTACTCCGACTCAAAAACGCCCTCCTGATTTAGCCAAGCTAGGCTGGAGAAATTTAGGGGGGCAGTCTACTTATTATAGGGGGAGGTGGGGAATTCATGACCTTTTTTCTTGCTCCAAATGCTTTTTTAGGCTTAAAAACAAGTAAAAAGGCAATAAAAACAAATTGATTTTGGCTCGCTGCTCCGCCTGCGCTCGGGCCGCTATGGGGCGCCAGGGGCGTTCGACTCCGCAGCTCGGCCCTCCTTAGTCCTCCGGAAAACAGCTCCTGTTTGTCTCGCGCCGGATACGAGTTTTTGGTTCAGATTTTACAAATTTAAGTTCAAAAAATGGATTTTGAAAAACTAATTTTTTAAAAATCGATAAAAGTTTGATAACCGAAAATACCAAGGGTGGAAGGCAGACCATAAACCTGGACTGATGTGTATCAATATTTATATGTGCATTATGCGATAACAACAAACAATAATACAAACAATACAACTGAACAAATTAGGCACGGTTTGACCGGCACACAACAAAGTTGCAAATTATACAAGGAAATACAACTGTATGTGAGAAGGAAGAAAAGAATATACGTACAAGTGAATGTGGGGAAGGAGGGAGCAAACATATGTAGCTAACATACAATCAACAACAGCGGAAGGGGGGGGGTGTGCACAAACAACATCGGGGCATCAGTTGGACGGAGAAGACGAGGGCTCATCGTTGCAGTTGTGGCAAGAGCAGAAGGCGAGCACATCCATTGGTCAGCAGCACAGTCGAACACATCGCACAGGGCTCATCCGCTGCAGTCACTTCTTCGTCAGTCGGAGTGCAATTGCCTGAAAATTGATGAACACTTTACAACTTTAATCTGTCAAAAATGTGTCGCTAAAACCAACCTGAAGGAGCCGCTCCGTAGCCGGTGCATCCAGTTCCAGCCGCTGTCTCTCTGCCTTGTTCCGCGCATATCTAAATGCAAAAATTTCGAGTTACAACCTCAAAATTAAGTCAATGCACTCACCTCAGTAGGACGCTGTAGATGTACAGATATTGATCCAGTGTTTGAACGCTCTGGGCCCGCTGTTGACGCAATTCTTTGATGAGCTCGAAGATGTCCAGCCGTTGTCCCGCCCGCATCCGTTGTTGCGCCAGGTAGATCGCCACCACAGTGCCAGTTCGCCCGATTCCTGAAAACGTTCCAACTCAATTATTCGAACAAAAGACAATGCGCTTACCTGCTGAGCAATGAACGACTATGCGCTGGTAGGGTTGAAGGTAGTACAGAAGTCGAAGAGCTGCCAGGTGGTTCATCGGAGCGCCGCGATCAGGCCATTGCCGCCAGTGGAAGTGCCGCACTTGCAGTTGTTTGGGCGCAGTCACGACCAGATTCGTCTTGTACAGGCTTCCCTCGAGCAGTTGTTCCTTGGCGAAGTTGATTGTAGTTGTGCCATCTTTCGACTGGTAGGTCTAAATGAGAAAAATTGAGTCAAGTCAAAGATTTTCAAGACAAAATTACCTGTGAGTCCTGGGTTGGCCAGTATTTGTGACACTTCTGACGGCCTTGTTCCACGCAATCACAGAGCATCACGATTGCTTCGATGTCCTCTTGGATGACCATTGTCCAGAAGTCGTCGCTGGTTGTCGAAAGTGGGCCTTGTGTGCAGATGAAGCGACGCTCACCTTAACAAATGGCAAAGTTCAAACTGAGAGTAATCATTGAAAAGGCAACTCACCGAGAGACTCGATCCAGTTTGCGTGAATGTAGCGGCCATTGCTGAGTCGCACTCGGTTGGTCTCGGCGCAGATGACGTCTCGGTAGCGGTTGCATTCCATGTTGCTGCAACAATAATAATTAAATTAATTACTTTGTAAACGCAAAAAAACGATGTACCTTGTGAATTCTGGTGATGCCTGTGGCTTGGGCAGTAGCGAAAGGCGCTTCCATTCAGCATCCAGGTCGGAGAGTTCCTTCTTCACGGCTTCCTTGGTGAACTGTTGCAGAGTGTTGAGGAACTGCGGGTCGTCGTTGTCTTCTCGTTGTGTGCGGTCCTCCTCACGGCTGGCTCCTGCGGTTCGAGACGACGGCGGTCGGCGACGGTCTGCTGGCGTTGTTTGAATTCGGCTGGGTGTCGGTCGCGGTTGTATCACTTGTCGAGCGCTGCCTTGCTGCGGTTGTCGATCGGCGGGTGGCGGTCTTCGGCGATGCTGCTGCATGGCTGATCCTGCTGGTGCTCGTGGTGCGGCAGTGGCGTATTGTCGGCGTGGATGTGACGGCGGCGGTGCATTTGTGGTTCGGCGTTGCCGGTGTTTGGTCCTGCTGCTCGGCACCTCCTCTGCGCTGCCTTCCTTCTTCCCGCTGTCCTTCTTTTTGTCTCCCGGAGGCATCTGCACTGGCTCGCTGAACGTGTCCGTTTGTTTGAGTCCTGAAAAAGAAGACAGTACTTTTGTTGGAAAGTTAAAATAAAACAGAACTTACCGAAAAAGGTGACGAAGTGATTGTTGTGTTGATTGATCGATGGTTGGAGGCGGGCGATGAGCGTTGACCAGCGGTTGAGACGGCAAAGTGATGAGTTGGCGTTGGCGGGCTTCTGCTGAAGATGGAGCCGATGATGACATTGCTGGATTTTCAGCTACCTTTTATAGGCTACTCAATCTATCATTTTGAAACGAATGATAAAATCGCCAAATAATTTTTTAACCAAAGTTGTAACTATGTATGTAACTTTAAATGCAATTCAATCAATTTACGGTATTTTCTCATTTGGAAGAACATTCTCAAATGCAAAGGAGGCACTTTTGTTTTATTTTTTCAAGTTTTAAAAATTACTCTGTTTTTTATTATGCAAAAAACGAGTTTAAAGTAGAGATCGGAATTCCAAAAAATTATGGGTCTGGGTTTCGGAAGAGCCTGGGTTTTCTGGGTTAAAAACCCAGACCCAGAAAAACCCAGATTTTTTTAGCCTGGGTTCTGGGTTTTTCATTTTTTGCTTAAAAACGGGTAAAAATGTGAAAAATCTTCGCATTTTTTGTTTCTTATGGTATTTTTAGCAGTATTCAGTATTTTTAGCAGTATTCTTTTGTTCTAGCAGTATATACAATCATTTTGGTCGTTATTTAGATGGTACTTTTGCCGTTTGGGTAAACCTTTT
>JAQIYK010000801.1:0-12005 GCA_034700465.1 Rotylenchus robustus | reverse complement strand
TCGGGGGGGGCCCGGGCCCCCTGGGCCCCCCCCCCTTGGCTACGCCCTTGTTCATCCCCATCCCCGTCCCGCTGGCTGCCTGCTGGTGCCTGCATTGGACCAACCAAAAAGGAAAAAGCATTTTCGCTGAGCCGAGAATTAAAGATCAATGATGCAATCGCTGCGAAACATTTTATATTTTAAAGACGTTAAACAAAGGTCATTCGTTTATTGGCGACCAGCAGCGACCCACCCAACCCAACCACATTTGGATTTGAAATTCATTCATTAAAAAAATAAATAAAAACTTGTATTTATTGTATTTTGCATTCATTTTAAATTGTTCTGTTCTCACTTCTCATCATTGGTCAGGGACCGGATTTTTATACACATAAAAAGCCAAAATAGGCATCAAAAAGTTGCTGAATATGGCGCATAAATATGGTCAAAAATCGTCAAAATGTTCAATGTGCTCAAAAAAAAAGAATTTTATGTTTATAAATTATAAATTTAAAAAGAATTTTATCAAAATTCTTAAAACAATCAATCCCCCCGTTTCCCACAATTGGAAACATTTTTTATTTTTACTACATGAAAATGAATGAAGTCAAAGTCACATCTATTTTTGCAAATTGCAACAAAAAATTGCTTCATTTCAGCAGCCTTGCCTGCCTATAAAAGGCAATCAAAATCAACGAATTCTCATCACTCGCCAGCCACGGCCACAACTCAACTCCAAGCAACGTCAACGCGCAACGCCCGTCTCGCCTCACCATCCATCCGACAACACCAACCAACGACGACGACACACCATTGGCCGACTGCTGCGACAACATCATCATGTACATGGGACCGCGACCAACATTTTTCGGAGGACCAAGGAGGATCAGAAGACGGGCCATCTACGAAGAAGTTCGCCGATTCCGCAACAGCCGCGAGTTCCGCACATGGTGGGAGGAAGCAGAGGGCCGCAACTGGCGCATCAACTCACGTCATCCACACATGCGAGGAACTGTCGAGTGAGTTCATTCAGTTTTTCATCTTTTTTCGGTTAAAATTTTATGACTTTTTCCAGATACTGGCGCTGCGCGTTCATGCAAGGACGTCGCTACACCTGCCTATCTCGCCTCAGAATCACCATCGCTTACGACGATCGCTTCGTGATTGTGTCTCGCAGCAGGGATCATCCTCACAACCATCAAGCAGATCAAACGGTATGCAATTTTTGTTTACTAAAAGTTGACATAATTTTGATTGTAATTTAGCAAGAGGATCCGAGCGTTGTGCGCAAGCCTATCGTCATGGAGCCCTATCCAGTGCGGCACGCCATCATCATCAACATCACGAAGACGGGCTCCACTGTTGGAACATCGGAAGCAGCACCGGCGACAACGACGATAGCGGCCACGCCTCTGAAGCCACCTTCCTTCGTCACGTCTTCCATCACTGTCAAGCCAACAACGACTGACTCGAACACCACAACCAAAGACGTTCTACCGGCCGTGATGTCAGTGCGCTGCGGAACTCCGGCACAACAGCAACCAACGCCTCTGAAGCCACCTTCCTTCGCCACGTCTTCCACCACTGTCAAGCCAACAACGACTGACCAAAAGGTGGGCGCGACACAAAAACACCATTTTTTGAAACTAAAACATTTCTGTCAAATTAACAATCCAATTGTAATCATTTTTAGACTGAGGCCCCAAAGCAAACGCAACCGTCAAGCAGCGACAACAACGGCAACAAGCGGAAGTAGAGCACGGATTGACCAACAGAGGCGGATGACGATGGTGCGCGAGTGTCCGATCAGCGGATGAACCCTTGGCGGATGTCGATGCTGCGCGAATTCCGACCGGATCAACCCTTCTCTTCTCACCCCGCTCATCGCATTGTAATTGTTGTTGCTTGTCCAATTCACCCCGTTTTTGCTGTATACGTGTGTATTGTATGTATTGTATTGTACTGCCATCGATGTTGTTGTGTATTGTTGTACCTTCTCCTTCTCTCGCCACTCATCATCAACATTTCTTGGTTGGGTAGGAAGGATTGGTTTCCACATTGTTTGTTGTTGTTCTTATGTTACTCATTCAAACATATCGATCAATGTACTCGAGCCGCGCCTATTGTAGTGTATTGTGTTGTATATTGTATAGTTGAAAAAATGGCCAATTTGCGTTTCTCTATTTTTGCGGCACTTATTAAATTTACATATATATTTCTGGATTTTTCAAATCCAGAAGGGGACCCTTCTTCCTTTAAATCACAAAACCTATTTTAAAGCAATTTTGTGTTGAGAAATGATACAAATTTAACAAATACCCTGCTCGACAATGCTCGAGCAGGTCCGGTCCTTGCCACGTGTGTTCTACTTAAAAAACGGCAATTTTCTGTGCGTCCTTTAAAAATTTTGTAACGAGTTTTTCGGCTTCTGTTCTATTCACCCAGCGATACTACTGCCCTGTCCTACTCTCCATGAAAAACTGCAGGAAATTTTGTAAATAACCAACATCCGAAAAATGCTAATAACACCCATTTTTGGGCATTTTAAACTTTCATTCGCTTCGCTAAAATCAGCATCCTGTCAAAAAATTTATATTTTCTGTTGAAAAGTTTCTAAATATTAGTGTAAAGATTATGTCCCATACAAAATTTCGAAAAATCTGACGATTCCAGCAAAATGCTTGCTGACGCCTTTTTTTAAATTTAACTAAAAATGGATAATTTCGATGTCATTTTCTATTTAAAAGTACCTACAAATCATTCCGAATCGAAATAATATTGTCATTTTCGGACTCTCCGTATTCGAAAACCCCTAGGTGAACCAAAATTGCTGCAAAAATTAGATGTGATAAATTCTAGAAAAATTCAAATGTGCACAAAATCTTTCCGCTCGGAGCACACGTGTTGCCTTATTGCTTTTTTAAATTTTAATTACAGATTCAATCGTTACATTTCGCATGTATTGCATTTTTCGACAATGAATGATTTTGATGATGTTTTGCAGGTATAAAAAGTGAAAATACATATGATCTCTCTCGTTCACATTCATTGTTCAAATCGGGCGTTTTGCGGCCTCATATTTGGAGCATGAGGCGACAAATTTGCTGATGTCGTCGCATGACTCGTGCACGTACAGTTGCAGGAAGAAGCAGTTGTTGCGTGCCCAAATGCGCGGGTCAACAACACCAAACATTTTGGCGTAGCTGAATGAAACTTGTGCAGGTTTGTCGACAATTTTACTGGAAACTTCAGACTTACGATACTTTTCAATATTTGTTTCAAACTTTAGGTTTGGGTAGTTTACGAGATTTTTTTGAACTATTTTACGAAAATTTAATACTTCGCAAAAATTTATAGGAAAATACTTTCTGTAACTCAAGTGGAAAGTCGTAAATTTTGTGTCATCAGTGCAGAACGCCCAAACCTTTCCATTTTGCGACAATTCTCCCAGGTCATCTGCAGCGGGTCTGACCCCACCGCCATCGAAGGTGGAAGTGGTGGGGGCGGTGGAATGGATGGCGCAGTTGTGGACCCAATTCTTTGGGCCATACGCTCCGTTCCCCTTGCCATCGTCGTTCTGCTGCTATTGAAAATCACCAGGGGCGGACCCATTGTGGTGATGGTTGTACTGCTCGTCGACAACGTTACAGCAGCCGATGGCATGAACTTTAACGGATTTGTTGAGGTCGGCAATTTCGTCGTCATTTTTGGCACAAATTCCTTTCGTCCAGCCGATGAATATCCCGTCGCATCAAGATTATCTGTCGAAATGAGTGTTTTTAACTTTAAAGAAGTCAATTTTCGTACATTTCCGTACATCGATGTTAAATCTCCCTTTAATTAGCCCCACCCCCCCCCAAAAAAAAGTTCCCCTCCCCCAATAGAGCCCCTACAGATATTAAAAAACCGGACTCAGGGGCTCCATTTAGAGTAAATACGGTATTTGCACAACTCACATCCGTTTATGACACTATTCAGCTCGTCCACTACAGTATCACCACCGTAATCTGATGTACTTTTTTGGTACGCTTTATTGTACGCCATTGTCCGTCGAATGTCCTTTTCGGCCCCCGAAAATGGGTCCAACTTTCGGATTCGCAGCGTGACTTTGTTCGCAGGTTGGGTTACCGTATCCACCATGTGCAAGGTACTACTCGGTCTCGATGGTATTACGGTACCAACGGGCAGGTGGCTCACTGGTGGAAATTGCACCGTATCAACGGGTTCTGACGCAAAAATGGGAAAATTTTATTTATTTTTTTAAATTTTTATAAAAATTGTTTTCACTTTGGGCTTCCTTTGTCGTCCTCGTTGGCGGCGGTGGTTGTGGTGGGGCCACGGCCATCGGTGGCACCCATTTTGGGGTTGGTCTGTTGTTGTAAAACTTTGGGAGCTGTTTGACCTCGCAAACCTCGTTGAATTTACCAACACATCGAATCCTGAAGTGGAATTGAAGATGGAGGAATGTTTCATTCGGTACGACAAATTATGCTAGTAAAATGACATAAAAAATTCAAAAAATTAGGTAAAATTTGGCAAATTGCGTAAGAACATCTTCAAAAAGCAAAATACCGTATATTTCAACTCATTTTTTGGATAAATTTCAAAAATATGTTTTTTGAAGAAATTTTCAATTTTTGGTTCAAAAATGGGCCAAAACAAAAATTATTCACTCAAAAATGGTCCAACTACATCGATATGAAGAAATAACCTGAAAATGGGTATTTAAAAGGAATTACACCCCTAAGAATCGATATTTCGGACCTAAAAATTTCCCTAAAGTATGGGTTTAAGGGGGAGGGGTATTTTTCATAATTAATCCCTTTCCTAATATGTAAGTGAACCTTCTCTCTACTTTTCCTAATTTAACCCTTTTCAGGCGTTAAAAAGGTGTTTAAAATATAACACAGAAAAGAAAGAAAAAATACAGTAAGAAAAAAATACAGTAAGAAAACAGAAACTAGAAAAAAAGTAGAGGAAATACAGTAATTAGTATTGACCTTTTGATTCTACTGTAAGGCAATGCACCGTCCATCGTCTCTTTCCTTAACTTCAGCGCATTGAAATGTGTCCCAAAATGGTCAGCTGAAGTGTTCACGCCACCGGCGATGGTCAACATATTGAGGAACAGCAGCAGGAGCAGGAATGGCCAAACACAAAGGACCAACAACATTTTGGGCCAATGGTGGAATCTACATATGGTAATAATATAGGTTTCGGATTTCAGGGATTGTCTAATACCGCTTGAAAAATATTTAGGACACTTAATTTGGCTTTTGACCAAAAAATGAAGCGAATACGCCAAAATTCAGTGGACTCCAAGAGGGGTTTTTGAATTCTGGGGGGGGGGGGGGTTGGGCCTGTACCCCGTATATAACGTGGGAATCGAATCTCGGATTGTTGTCCGCTTCAATAATTAAGTCGGATTTCGTATCGTAGTGAGGGGGGGAGGGGTAGTCGATTCGATGGATGGGATTTACCATTTCCCTGGCGAAGAGGTCAATCGCCGACCAAAAAAGTTGTGGTGCTCTTTTCGACGGAAGGCGACCGAGTTGAAGTTGAGCTCAATAAAAGTGAGTGACCAACCGGCAGAGGCAGAGGAGGCTCGGGTCCCTTACTTCTTCACGGACGGACTTTCGCCGGGGTTAATCACTTCGCCCTCTTCGCCTTCCTTATTCCCCAGCAGAAAAAGAACAACCAATTTACAGGCGAAGGAAGCCGCGCATTTTGCTTAATTCGCGCAAAAAGCAACGGCAGAAATGGGAAGGAGGGATGGATATTGAACGAAGTTTATAGTCGAATAGGACAACTAATTGTATTGTATAAAACAGCAATTTTCCAATGGGCTTTAAATGAAATTTGCACAATTTTTTGAAATGGAAATCTGCAAATGTTATATTTATAATTATTTTTTATTATATTTTCTTCGCAAGTTTCGAATAGTCATTCATCTAAAAAATAACATTTCAAACTAATTGGGGAGACCAAAAAGCGATATTTTACATATTAATGAAGATTAAAAATGATTTTGAAATGGAATTTTCTGATTATTGCTTTTGCTTCATGAGTAGGATATGTAGCATGCCGCTCCTTGGGCCGGGAAATATCCGTGCACATAGGCTGGAAGGAAAAATGAAATAAAAATTGCTGATATATGTACCTGACACCTCATAAATTACCAAAATTTTTGTATACCCTAATTTTGTCAATTAAAAAAACGCAATATTTTGCTGCCAGAGCTAAAGTGCGATTTGTTTTATTTTTTCCAATAATAAAACAAAAAAAACATACCCAAAATTTCACACTTGAACTGGAACTCGCCTATCTGGAACAGATTGACCGCCTGACAACTTCGGGCCAAACAGGCCGCCTTGCATTCGTCGATGTCCTTCAGCAGAATTCAGAGTTATATGCATTGGGTTTATGCAAATATTAAATCGACCTGAACTTGGTTGATCTCAAAAATTTTGCCGCCCCGGCACTCCATGTTCTGCATCAGGTGGTATGGCTTATCGTTGACGTACTCGATTAGGGGCAGCGCTTAAAGGGACAAAAAAACCCAAAGATTTATTTTTCCAAAAACTTCTTACAAACGCAACAGGATGTTAAGCCGGCCAACAGCAGACAGAACAACGGACTCCACATGGCGGTGAACAGCAGAAGGGACTGACGATGGCGGCGGAGACGGCTCAGCGGGGGGACTGTGCAGCAGCAGCGGGAGATGAACATCCCTTGGGGAACGGAACAACAACCTTTTATAAGTTTGGACAATGGGAAAGGATCATGAAAATAAATAAATAAAAAACATTCCTATTCTTCATTCTGTTCCATCGAGAACTCAACTTGAACAATAGGAAAACATTCCGATTGATAATGGAGGATGGAGGTGAATGTGTTGTGGGGAAAAACCCATTTGGACAGAATGGCGCAAAAGGGCCATTCACCCGCCAAACATAGTATTTATTATTCCACTCCTTTTTATTTGATCACTTTTTGCTCCACTAACTAATGACGTCAATACAGTTGGAGCAAAGTATATTTTGTCCAAAATATTTGGTTAAGTTTCTAGGAAGAGTTGCGAAAATTAGGTCAAGTGATCATCATAGTGCCCGAAAAACGAGGTTTTATAACTGATTTGGTTGATTCCAACATGGAAGTGGGTGGGATGGATTAGCGGAGGACCATCCTAAATTGAATGGACGTGAGTGTTTTGTCGAGATGGGTCGGGACCAGCGATGATTCAACGGAATGGGACAACCCAAAAATCCATCAAAATGTAATGGATGGCAAAATGTAATGGATGGGATGTGAAATTGTGAAAGAAAACACACATTTTAAGGAAAAGGTACCTAACGGAGGGGAGGACAAACACACCCTTTTCGAGGAACAGAGGACAGACAAAAAGAACAGTGAGAAGGGAGAGAATGAATGAGATGGGAAGGACGAGTCGAATGTATGGCCAAGTTCGAGTATTTTTAACTATTGGGACCCCCAGAGGAAAGAGTATGTTTCTTCTCCAGTTAATTAATATCAATGGGAGCTATCCGGTCTAAATACTCCCCTCCGAAATTCCAAAAATTAAAATGTTATTGTTTTTCAAAATTCACAAAATCTTTCGCCGGAACTATGAAATTAGGTCCCAGAGCGAAAATACACCCCTAATAGTTTGAAAAATAAAAAAAGCGCCAAAAATTGGCATCTCCAAATTTCCATATATTAATTTTTGTGTATTTCAAACCAGGATACGAGCCTGGTTCATATGCTGGTATATCCCAACTCCCACCAAATACTGACTGAGGGTCGGAAAGCCTAACACATAAGTTCCTCGTGATTCCCCCAATTGATTAAATCGGGACCCCCGTCAAAGATTCTAACCAGGAACAACTTAAGCGAGTTAAGTTGAAAGAGAAATGGATTTGCGACCCATCCATCCAAATCCAACCGTTAATATTTTCAACGGACAACAAAAAACCTTGTCCCATGTCTCCCATTCATCCGTCCCTCGAATCCAAATTACTGACTCCCACTCAGTTGGTGTGTGTTCTCTCCGTCCTCCTCCGCCATGTGCTCGCTCAACTCTCGACTGTGGTGGTAGTCAGTCGGAAACTGGTCGGCCTGCCGCTCGTTATGGAAGGAAGACCGGGGTCGTCGCTCACTTTCACATCCCACTTGATTTGGTTGGTCGTGCTGGCGGTCGATGAAAGATCCTCCGTGTTCAGCTGAAAATTCTTAACGGAAATATCAAAAAGTTTAAGGACGACGACTTCAGGCGAAAATTATAAATTTCAATTTTCTCAATTTATACATCCAGTTTATTGGAGAACATCGATCGACCAATTAACATTAGCAAATATCGGATACAGGTTATAGGATTATGGCATACAAACATATGTATGTATACAAGTACGACAAACACTACAAGAATGAGAGGTAATGTGTGAGCTTTAAGGGAAAACATAGTAAGTATTGAACACGACACAGAGAATGAGGGGCACCAGAACAATTCGTGACAATCTGCGACAACCGAATGACATCATGGACACGACATCGGCTCATCTGCTGCTCATCTCCATCTTCGTCCCTTTCCTTTCATCAGATTGCTGGTGGCTGGCCGGCGGACGCGTGGGGCAAGAACTTGATCACTTCAGGCACTTGGCGATGCAATGCATTATACTCCTCCATTGCCTGTGATTAATAAAGAAAAATTGTTTAGATTTAGATGAATATCAAACATTTGACTCGTTGCGTAAAAAGTGTAGATTTTGCGATTTTTAAAGAAATATTGTGGCCAGAAATTTATGACCATAAATTTGCTGTTGCGAAATTTTAAAAACGCAGTTTTTGGCCTTGGATTGACTCACAATTTCTCGGTCCTCAGGAGTGAAGTTGTCCAACACGCCGAATTCTGCCCGTATCTGTTCCGGTCTCTTTCCCTTCAGCAGCTGAGCCGTCCGTCTGCAGCACACGTCGACGAGTCCCGGAACGTCGAGGTAGTTGGCACTCTGCAAAACAAACAATAATAATTCACAAATCCACTAATAAGTTACATATTTATTAGGCATTCCAAATGACATTAAATAATATTGTTTACAAATTTTAAAAGTCAAAAATCAGAATAAACGCCTTATTATTTTTTGGAAAACCAAAAAACAATTAATGATAATTTACCAGCAACAGTCTGTTGAGTTGGCCGTTGTCCAGTGCACCGAGGAACTTTGCATCCCATTCTTCCAGCGGGTCCATGCGGTGCTTGATCAGCTGGTCCGAAGTCCGTAGCGGAAAGTGTTTGTGGTGGTTGCACCAGTCGAGAACTGCAAATAAAACAAAAATGTCATATGGGCACTAGTTAGAGATCTTCCCACCATCCAATTTGTGCAAACAAAAGGATCCCCCTATGGTTTTGCAAAATTTTTTTTGCAAAATTAAAGAGTCTCCCCTATGTTTTTTGTTTTAAAGCCAAAAAATTTTTATTTGAAAAGTGAAAAAAATGGGTGGTGAGGGGATCTCTAACTTGTGCCAAAATATGCATCCAAATATGCTCACGTGCTCACGTCCTCTTCCCAATCGATTTTTTTTAAAAATATTCAAAAAGGCACGCCTTTCACTTCATTTTTAAAGTCATTAACCGTCAATTTGAAGGCATTACTGGTAGTGGCAGGCACAAACTTCTAATCCCTTTCTTCTAAAAATTGACCTACCTAGTTTCAGCGAGTGCTCATCCACGTAGCCCAATTTGATGACTCCGCGATCGTTCTCCTCGTTCAGGTCCTCTAATACTGGCCAGTCTTCTTCGAACTCATCCACAGCCAGTGTTGGCGGTAATTGTTGTGGTTGACCAGCGCCCGTTTGTTCCGCCATCGTCTGCATGTGTACAAGTCGTTCCATCATTCCGATCATGCGCATCACTGACACACCGACGCCCGGAAAGTCATGACCGTCCGCTGAACTGAAAACAAAAATTTGTATGTTTTTCCTAAGAAAATTTTCGTTAGATAATGGGTTTTTCTTCTTCCTCCTAACTGTGACCGTCCACATCCATCGGTTTTTATAATATTGGTAAAAGAAACCTCTTCAAAACTCTAACATTTTTTTTACATTTTTTTCTCTAAAACGTTTGTTTTTTATTTAAATGTTACCGGATAGTGTATGTTTCGCCCTCGATTGCATCCATCGCCTGCTTTTGGCCCATCAGCTGTTGATTTTTGGTCTCTTCCCATTCCTTCTGCTTTAGCGCTTCGACAGCTGCCTTCAGTCGGTCCGTTGTGCTTCCAGGCGCGACAACTAAAAGGAGTGCAGGATCCAGGATGGTAGAAGGAAGTACAGAACGATCAAAAACGACAACCCAACATGAATCCCCTCTTTTCCAAGTTTATAACTAATTTTTCATTTATTTTTTGAGGACCAATGAAAACTAGGCAGGTTTCTTACAATGCATGCATCTTTTTAAATGAAAACTTTTCAACTTTTCCTAAAAATTCAGAAACGGTAGAAACTGTAGCTGAAAGCTTTTGGTATAATATTGTATCCAGTGTAAATGTAAATTTGTTCAAAAATGGTGTTTCAAAAAATTAAGGTCTGATTTCAGAAAATGCAAGATTTGGGCCGTATCCAATTTAAAAAGTTGTCTTACCTGCATTATTGGTCGATTCTTCTGCTTGTTGGCGTTGTCGTTTCTTCTTCTTGTCGTCCGCCTTTTGATTGACCATTGCGATGTTGAGGTGGCTGGCACGGAGGGCACACAGCACGCAGAGATCGACGGGTGAGTTGTGTTGGCTGCTGGATGGTGACGGCAAGCGACTGGTGGTGAAGCGAGTGAATGAATGAAGTGGTAGATTTAGCACTAAAAAGACCTTTTTATAGTCGCTTGAGTGATGAGTGAGATGAGAAGGAAAAGTCAAAATTTTCGTTTTTATTCAAAAATCAAAACGGTGATTTTGATTTCTATGATTTCCTAAAGTGAGTTCTGAAAAAGTAAAATGTGGGATGTGGGTTATTGTTATTGTAAAGTGTAAGTATAAAAGAAAGTAAGGTCAAAAGCGGATTAGTTAGTTCTTTTTATTTGATCTAATTTTATTTATGCTAGGAGCTAGGCACTACTAGCACAGTACACAGTTTCATTTTTCAATTTCTTTCTAAAATAATTTAAAAAAAAACAATTTTGTAGTTCGCTTTCTGAAACACTATATGTATATAAAGGGGTTGAATTTTGCATCGGAGCACATTCCCCGCCTGCCTGCCATCAACGACATTAGAAGATTGAAGAAACTTAGAAAATTTTCCAACTAGATTTTTGGGCGCGGATGAGAAGATTTTCCGACCAGATTTTTAGGCGCGGAAGGGCGGAAGAGAAGATTTTCCGACCAGATTTTTGGGCGCGGAGTTTTTTAATGTCTCAAGGAAAAAAGGTGCTACAGCCTATACATACAGCATCCCATCCAATGGATGATATATTACATACTACATATATAAAAATTTTAAAACGCTATCCGAACAAACAGCTTCAGCCCTCTGAAGAGCCAGATCAAAACCATATTGAAATGTCACAAGTCACATAGTCACAACTCAATGGAAGGAAGTCCGGATCATTTATTTAGAATCATCACACTGGTAAAAATTTCTATTACACTTAAAAAGTCGTTGATTGATTGATTGATAGATTGGAGCGAGCGGGTGTGATATGAACATCTGTTTGGGTATGGGTGGAGGAATATCTACAGTTCAATTTTTTGAAATCTGTACTCCATTGATTAGGGGTTGTTATGGTTAGGGATGGGCAGGCAAAATTTCAGGACAATTGACCGGACTAAAAAATGTGTCCAACTTAATATTGAGCCTTATTAAAAATGCGCCTACTAATAAATAAGTACCGTTTGTCGTCGTTTGTTCTAGAGACCGGACCCGAACCGAATTCGGACCCGAATTTTCCGAATTCGGAATACGGAATTCGGGTTTTTTTTGGGAAAACCGAATTTTCCGAATTTCCGAATTATGACCCGAATTCGGAACCGAATTCGGTACGGCTAGCA
>JAQIYK010000800.1:0-12014 GCA_034700465.1 Rotylenchus robustus | reverse complement strand
TTTTGGTCCAAAAATGTGTGATTTTTCACTGAAATTTTATCCAACTTTGTCATTTTTCACCTTAATTGTCAAAAAATTGATTTATTTACCCAAATTTCTGATTTTTGACAATAATTTTTACAAAAAGCATGTTCAGAAATATATTTACAAAAAATCAGGCTCTTAAGGGGGGGGGGCGGAAATTAGAGGGAGGGCGATAATTTTTCAATACCCTCTCGAGGGGGGGGGAGGGGGAGGAAATTAGGAGGGGACGATAATTAGATTAAAAAAGTGCGTATTTAAAAAAGATATAACAAACAGATCGTTGCAGCATCAATGCGTATGGTTGTTTCAGGCCCTCTTTGCGCACTTCCCTCAGGATGTCAATCTCGTTGTTCACTATCACATTGGTGTGGACCACCTCCTTGTGCACATCGATCAGAAAATCGAGGTCGGAAGCAACGCGAAATTGCAACAATTGTAAGGCCTAAAACTGATGTTTTTTTTTGAAAAAATCAAAAATTCCAACTTCGATTTGAGCTGGGAGTTTTTTAATTATTTTTTTCTCGATTTTAAGCTCCGGCTCCAAATTTTCATTTTTTATACAAAAATATTGATATTATGCATTTTTAAGAAATTCCAAGTTAACGATTTTTATCGAAATTTGATGATTTTTAAACAAAAATGCCGAAAAAAGCAACAAAAAAATATATATTTTTTCTTAATTTTCATTGTTGGGAAAATCGGAATTATCGGTCAAATTAATAATTTTTAAAAACTTGTATAAACTAGCAATATACAAAATCCTTACTAATAAAAAAGTTGTTAACTTTTTTTAAACTGAATAAAAAATAAAAATTTAGAAAAATATTAATATTTTTTAACTTAGATTTCCATAAATTAGATGAAAAATTAAAAATAATAAAATTAAAATAATATAATATTATTTTTTTATTTTTTATTCCATACATTAAGGAATTATTTTTAGACACATAAATAAATTATAAAAATTTTTTCAGAAAATATGATAATTAAAAATTACCGACCTTTTGCAGACCAATGGCTTGTTGAAAATATTTGCGCGGAAATGGCGATGGAAAAAGTGCAATGGGCACAATTTGAGCAAAATCACTTCTAAACACTTGTAAAATAAAAATTATATAAAATTAATTATTATTTTTTAAATTTTATATTAAAATTGTATTAAAAAATATGAAAATAAAATAAAAACTATTTCGTTTTGAAAATTTAAAATAAATATTTAAAACAAAATTTTTTATTTATTTTTTTATAAAGCACCAATTTTAATTAATTAAATTTTTATTTAAATAATTAATTTAAAAAATAATTTAATAATTAATTTAAAAAATAATTAAATAATTAATTTAAAAAAATAATTTAAATTTTTTATTTATTTAAATAATTAATTTAAAAAATAATTTGCCTAGTTCGATGTTCATTCGCCCTTGTGGTTAAGCCAATATTCTGTGCGAAATCCAGCGCTTCATCAACCAGTGTTTGAACATCAGGATCATTCACAGCGAATGGATTTTCTGAAATTGAAAAAAAATATTTTTAAAATCAATCAATAAATTATTTTAGTTAATTTACTTTATTAAAATACATATTTGTTTGTTTAAATCTTGTTGTTTTATTGAAATATAAAATTTTAATTTTTAAATTTATTCACACCTAAATTTTGGTTGGTAAATATTTATGTTTTTTGAAAAATATTTCTGTGGCAATTTTTTTTATTTGATCCATATTTTTGGAAAATAACCCCTTAAAACAAAATTCCGACTATTTTTTTCTAAAATTACAAACAAAAAATTGTATAAAAAATACATTTTTTTACATTTACAAAATTATTTTTGCTTAATACCCTATAATTAAGTGTAACTGTAAATGTAGCTAATCCAGATCCAGAACATCAACATTTTCCATATTTTGTATTTATACAATTATTTGTAAATTAAAAATTATTATAAATGATATAATTATATATAATGATATAATTTATCCATATAACTATAATGTATTTTTAAATATTTTTCTGTTTTATTTTTTCAATAAATTTCACAAATAATTTCAAAATTCACCTTCTTTACCAATTTTTGTTTTTTCAACTGCCAAAATTGAAGAAGCACAATAACACAGCAAAAGCAAAAATATCAAAAACATTTTGGTCGGACTTAATGAAAAATTGGTTTAATAAAAAAAATCATACCGTATTTCTTCTAATAGACGAACCGGGGCGACTATTTTTCAATACCCCACCCCCAGCATCGAAACAGGAAAATTCGGTAGAATTTTATCCATTTTAAACATATTCTAAACTTTTTTACTAAACGAATAAAATTAATATTTTAATCCCTTTAGGGGGCGTCAAATGGAGGGGGCCTCTATTTTCTGATACCCCCTGAAGGGGGGGGGGCGTTTATTAGAGGGCGGAGCGTCAAATGGAGGGGGTGTCTATTGGAGGAAAGTAGGTATTTTCGCTAAAAACAGCCACCACTAAAATCTCCTCAGAAATTTTTGGAGTTTTTGGTCAAAAAATCAATTCTAGAGGGTTATTTTCAGTAATTTTGAGCCTAAAAATCGATTCTTTGGGTTGATTTTTTAAATACTTACATTTACAGTTTTTTCGTGTTTAAACGAAATTGTTGAAATTTTTTGTAAAATAAAACTATTTATGTTTTCAAAATTTGTTATTTTAATTTGTGGAAGGGATTTAGTTTTTTTATTTTAAAAGGATTATTTTTTTATAAAATTAAAAAATAAATAAAATTTAATTTGATCCAAATATTGTTATTATTACCGTATTTCCTCAAATTTCCGCCCCGGGAAATAATTTTTCAATATCCTTTTGAGGAGGGGGGGGGCGGAAATTGGAGGTAGGGCGATAATTAAAAGGGGGCGTGAATTTTCCATTCGAAAAATTTTCAGAAAAAGGAAAGAAATTGACATCTTTGATTAAAAAATATGCGATTTTTTTTAAATTTTCCTAAAAAATTCATCAAAACACTGAAATTTTATCCAATTTTCTCATTTTTCACCTTAATTGCCAAAAAAGAATTGTTTTTTTTACCAAAAAATTTAATTTTTGACAAAAATGCATGTTTAAAAAAATATAACTAATTCTCCTCCCCTCTTAGGGGGGGGCGGTAATTGGAAGGGGCGGAAAATAGGAGGGAGGCTGAGAATTTTTCAATATCACCTCGAGGGGGGGGGCGGAAATTAGAGGTTTAGAAGAGAGAGAAAAAAGTTAGGAGGGGGGGGGGGCTGGAATTAGAGGGAATACGGCATATTTTTTTAAGTTAAAATTAATAAAAAATGGAGGAATAAAATTTATTTTCAAAGCTTATAAATTAATTTTGTTTCAATTTTCTTGCTCACTAATAAATATTATGAAATTATTTTTTATGTGTCTATGCATATGATAATCGTCGGATTTCAATTAAAATCCATCGGAAATTGAGACTTCCGCCTCAAAATAATTTTTCTATAAACTATCCGGAAGACTATTTAGTGACTATTTAGTGACTATTTAGTGAATTTGCGTTTGGAAATTTGCATGAAAATCTCATATGAATGCTTGGCAGCCAAATAGATGTGTGGAGAGAAAAATATAACAAAAAATAGTGTGCAAAAATGAGAGAATTTTTTCAATTAAAATATATGCAATAATTACAAAGTATAAACAATAACAACACAATACAATATTTTTTTCATTAAAAATATTATTCAAAATTTTTTTCCGGGCCCGAAAAAATCAGGGCCCAGTAGGCCCGGTACACCCCTAAGAATTGGAATAATTTTTTGATTTTTTAAACAAAAATTTACATTTTTATTTAAAAAATTAAACCATTTAAATAATTTATTTTTTAACAAGGAATATTTTTGTATAAATTTTTTATAAATAATTTATCAAAAATTGATAATTTTTAAATTTTAACTTCCGAAATTAAAAAATAAAAATTCTAAATTTAAAAAAAAATTAAGGAAAAATTAAATTAACTCCAGACTAACTGTCTCTGACTTATGTGGAGGCTTTTATATATAAGATTTTTAATTAATTTGAATAGTTAAATAATTTTTAATTAAAATCGTAACAAAGAAAATTTCAAAAAAATACTGAAAAATTTTGACTGTCGGGCTTTTCGGGCTGTAATTTATTTTTTTAATTTTTAAAATTTTTGTGGAGGGGCAAAAAATTTCGTTTTTTACTTAAAAACGCATTTTTGGTTTAAAAACGCTAAAAAAAATCTATTTTTTGCCCCCTTGATGAATAGGCTAGTTTTTTTTGGTTAGTGCTAAAATAAGAAAACAGGCTAAAATTAGTTTAAAAAATGGTTAATAATTAATAGAAATTTGATAATATATTTAATAAAACAAATTAACAAAATTAATTGCATTTTTTGCATTATAAAATGATTAAATATTGATTAAAAATTTGTTGCGTTTTGTGATTATCCATAATATTCATTTTCAAAAACAAAATATAATAAAAAAAATTGAAAAATAAGGGAAAAAGGGAAAGAAATTGGCTGGATTTATTATTTCCGTTTTATTATACGGAAATAAATCTAATTATAATAAAAATTTGTATTTTTCTCTAAACAAACAATTTTATCATTTTTGTTTACCATTTTTTTCTCTGCCCTGTTTGCCATCTCATTTTCGTACACTATCTTTTACTGGTGTCCGGACAATTCGCCAGTGAATTTTAATTTAAATAAATTGAAGACTACCATATTTCCTCTAATAGAACCCCCGGGGGTTCTATTTTTCAATACCCCGGGGGGCTCTATTGGAGGGGGGTTCAATTGGAGAGGTGGGTTCTATTAGAGGAAATACGGTATTTCCTTTTTCAAAAAATAAAACAAATTTTCATTAAGCAAATGAGTTTTATTGGAATTGCAAGTGGTATAGTTGTGGTTGTGTCTATTTTTTCAGTCTCAAAAATAGGCTTCTTAGGAGGTTGGAGAGAGGTTGAACTAGAAAAATACGGCATTTTTTATATGTTTAAGCTGGCGATCCGTGCAGCCAGCCGATCAACTCCGGCGGTGGTTTCTACAAAATGCCGCGTTGGTTTTGGGATGCCAACGCCATGGAGTGCAAGCAGTTCACTTACTGTGGCCAGAAGGGCACGCAGAACAACTTCCTCAGCCGGGAGGAGTGCGAACAACGGTGTTATCCAAACCCATGCCGACTGCCCATCGACGGACCACTTCAGCCATGTGTGCCCGGGCCGGGGGCCTGTGACGGGATGGCCAACACGTACTGTCACGTTGGGGCAAGTCCAGCCACGACTGTGTGCTGTCCGGCCGGTAGGTATTACCTACTGTATTTACTCTAATAGAACCCCCTCCAATTGAACCCCCCTCCAATTCCCACCCCCATGGGGGTGGAAATTTGTTCTATATTTTCGAAAAAAAATTATTTTGCCATATATGAAATTTTTTGTAAAAATTGTCAAAATTCCAAGAAAATCGCACATTTTTGATTAAAAAAGCCAATTTTTGACCAAAAAATTCATTTTTTTGACCAAAAATACCAATTTTCCCCTTTATTTCCGAAAATTTTTTCACTGAAAAATAGAGCCCCCTCCAATAGAGCCCCCATCCCCTCCGGGGGGGGGGGGTTATTGAAAAATAGAACCCCCGGGGGTTCTATTAGAGGAAATACGGTAGACCAAATTCCACGCCAACTACCGTATTTCCTGTAATTGATATCCCTCTTGGAGTAGGTTGTTATAGTGGGGGTACGGTAAGCAATGTTTGCCATTTTTTGGTGTTCTTTGCTCCCAAAAAAGACACTCAAAACAAAAACACACCCAATGACGTCCTAATACTCCACAGTTTTACCATTCCCTGTGTTTTCTTATCTATCCCTTTCCTACCTCGACAAACTCTGTTCAAACTCATACATTTTTCGCAATTTTCTATAAATTTTGAGTTCTAAAAATTTAAAAAAACGTCAAAATCTCCACCGAATAGTCGGCCTCGATTGACATGAATTTTCACAAATTTACCATTCTCGCTATTTTCTAGTAATTATTTCTATTCCCAATATTTCTCCAGTGAATATTACCAATTCCCAGTTTTTCCCCAGTTTTTTTATATTTAAATATCTTCCCCAAAAATGTCCTCCGCCATCGCCAAACATTCTCTGGCCTCCATCTTCACGGTGGACAGTGACTGGTCGGGCCGGTTGGCCCGGATCACGCAGCGTCAGAAGGCGGAACGCAACTTCCTCTTCATGATCTCGCTGGTGTGCACCCTCGGGGGCCTTCTGTTCGGGTGGGGCACTTTCCAAGCATGTTTTCATCAATTAAAAAACAGTGAAAATCCTGAAATTAACCCCTTTAGTTGAAATAACCTTTGAAATTAACCTGAAATTAACGCTTTAAAATTAGCATGTTCAAAAAAACTGAACAATACCTTATTAGGGGGTACAAACTAGGGTTGTTGGCGGGGGAAAGGGGGATCCTCGTGAAAACGGGACGCGTCACCGAGCCCACCATCTCCGTCCCCGCGGTTTGAAAAGCGGGAGCCGAGGACGGGGACAAAAAACAAGGGAAATTTTTTTAGCTCAAAATTTTTTCAAATTATACTTTTTTCAATTTTTTCTCCAAAAAACGGTTTTTTAAGTTAATAATTGTTAGTCAACATAGTAAATTGAAACATTTTGATGATAATTTTTGACAAAAGTTGTCAAAATCCGGCTAAAATTTCGAAAATTTTTCTCATTCTTACCAGTGCATTTTTCGTCCCTGCGCTCCGTCCCCGAGCTCACTCTCCCCGCGGGGACGTCCCCCCCCCGTATTTTCAAAAAACACGGGTCCCCCCTCTGTCCCGGGGACGTCCCCCCGTGAACAACCCTAATAACTCAATTTCGACTGTTATTTTACATGTAACAAACCGAATGGGCACAGAGCGCACGCCGTGCTTGTTGCGCAATTCCTTCGAGAGCGGTGCGGACATGATGCGCCGTCTGATGTGCGAAGGTGCATTGAAGTGGCGCTTTCGCGATTTGCGGGCCGAAGACGAGACAAACGGGTTCAACTTCATTTTGTTCGGTTGGCGACTTGCTTGATAAATCAAATTTCCTAAAACTAAATTTTGCGTACACAACTAATTACAGAAATATGAAAAAATATAAAATGTCATTAAATAGACATTTAGAAATAAGGTAGCTTGACTAAACGGCTAAGCAAAGTAATATAGCCTATAAGCATATAATGTGAATGTGAAATCAGAAAATATACAAATATGAGGTCTACAAATTATACATGTCTATGATCTACAACAACATCCATCAGTTCAAATGGTTTGGAGGCGGCGGTTTTGGCGTTGACAACAATTGAAATTCCTCGACGCCGAACAATTCGTACATCAACAGCTCGTAAACAGTGTTTGTGATGCCCCCTAGTAAAATATGTATTGTGTTTATATATTTTTTTCGTTAAATTACAAAATTATTAATTATAAATAATTAAAATCTGATTTGAACACATTGTTTAGACTTACAAGTGAACATTGAGCGGCTAAAATTGAGCTGAACTCCTCGGTAGAGCGCCGGAATTGATCCTTCCCTTTCTGTTAGAATCTTCCTGAACACCATCCAAGGCGAGCAATAGGCGATGCCAATATTTGACTAAACCAATTGCTTGTATCATTATAAAAAATGATATTTTTAAGGATTTTTTTTAAAATCTTGAGATTTATTTTACGTAGTCGTTTCCCTAAAAAATCACTTTGCGATACAAGAAAATTGGACAAAATTTGAAAAAATTTAGTTAAATATTCTTTCCACACTTTTTATGTAAATTGTAAATCCTTTTCTTCTTACTTGCATCCTGCTCTTGATAACATTCAATGGGAAGGAGATTGTTGAGATAGTAGCTCCAAGCAAGGCACCTATAAAACTTTTTTGCTCAACATGCAAAATAAATTTATACCGGATACGAAGTTTGCGCAAATATTCTGGGTATTGGTTCGGACAGTATTGGCATGAAAAACTTTTTGTAGGACTAATTCACGGACAGGCTCGCGAAGAGTGAAAAACATTGCGTTGCTGCACCTAAAAACAATAAATAACAAACTTTAGCAAAACAATATTTACCCGTTGCGTAAAATGATGACTGATAAACCACGGTAAAACCTGTAAGTTGGGTAAAAATTCTCATTTCATAACTATTATACCGGTTTAATAATTTATATTGGTTTCAACCAATCCCGATCATTGTTTTTTAGAGACCGGCGGGATCGGGATCCCGGGCGGGATTTTTCGGGATTCCGCTGTCCCGATCCCGTTTTTTTGAGAAAAACTGGATTTTCGGGATTTTTGATCCCGAAAGTCCCGATCCCGTCAAAGCTAAATCCCGATTCCGGTTTTTTCAAAAATCTGTCTCTATCTATTGTTTTTCTGAGAAAAGGCTCATAAATCAAACTCTGATGTTTTTTGAACGAAAATACGAAACACATATTTTAGGCCATTTTTGAGCCAAGCGCTAATGTGGAACGAAATTATACACTGAAAAATTGAACTAGTAGTTGCTCTTAATAAAACAAATATGCATACTCTTTGAGCGAATAGTTCCTGTAAATGAGTCGAAAAGCTTCACCCGTATTTTTGAATTTGCTAAAGTGTTTGCTAGTTTGAAGAAGTGACTGAACCCTTTCCAGGGGGCAAAGTACAGCTTCAGTGGTACCGGCTTTAAATCGTTATATTATTGCTAAACTTATAAAGTTCGTAAAGCAAACCGAGAAAAGCAGAAATTGCATGGCAAATTGTAAAACTGGATGCAGCCTCTTCACATCCAAAGGCTTTTTGGTATTTCTCGAAAGTTCCAAACCTTAACAATTGACTTTAATATATTGAGCAAGTTAATTATGATACATTATTGAGCGAGTTGTTGTCCGTTGGATAAGTGGTGGTAAAAGGCCACGATAAAGATTTCGGATTCCTTCCCGTTTGAGCTAAAAAAATTACATTACAAATTAAATGCCTTTAAATGACTGGTTATTATGTGTGGCAACTTGAAATGACGTCCTTAAAAGAAGTTAGGACTACACCAATTTCTATATATAAAACTCTATCTGATCTGAATCTATAGGCAAATAAGATTATTATAAAGTACAAAGTACTTATAATTTTTTAGAATCGTTTTTGTTTCTTCGGATTTCTTAAGTTGAGCTTGATTAAGTTTGATTAGTTAGCTTTTTTAAAATCTGGATGTATAAATCGCACAAGCAGAAGTATGTGTTTGTGTTATTATAATTAATTACAAAGCTAACAACTTAAAGAAAGACCTAAGCATAGACTTTCTCAACCCAACTCTGTAAAGATGCCTATTTCTTAAATTCTTAAGGGTGCTTAAAGTTTTCATGAACTTCTAAACTGCAGCAGCGTTTTATTTTTGTTTTATTTAGTTACGTATTTGAAGTAAATAAACCTGTTTGATTGCCCCGATAATGGGAACATTGTGTAGTTGTTGACGAAAAATCAATTTGGTCTTTGGGAATAATATGCATGTTTCAATACAACCAGCTTAATAATAATAATATAATACAACTTCCAATAATACAGCCTTTCAATAATTGGAATAAAATAAACAAATAAAAATACCACTCCATCCACATATGAACTCTTTGTACTTCTTCGGCGGCTCAGGAATAACCATGTAAATGTAAATTTAATTGCTAAAACTATGTTTTTAAAACATTCCAACATTGAATGGTTTATTTTAAAAAAAAAATCACCGTTTTTAGCCTCAAAAATGCTTTTTATGCATTTTTAAGGCATTTTAGGAAACAAAAATTTTACAAATTTCCCAAAAGGGGGTCCCCCTATGGTTTTGCACAGTTTTGATTGGGACCCACTTTACTACTGTCAAATTTTCTCAACAGAATTTATAAAAAGAACAGACTCACGTTCGTTCTGGGCGGCCACTTTTTGCGGACATTATTTTTTCGCGAAATTTTGACAGGGATTTTGCTACCCGGGGGTTTTCGACTATGGGGAATCCGAAAATGGTGATATTTTTCAAATTTAGATCGGTTTAAACCGTCAAATTTACATAGTTTTAAACCCCTTTTTAATAGATAGAAAAATGTCAAAATTTCGAATAAAAATGATGGCACAAAATAAATAGAGAAAATTATAAAATGGCAGAAAGCCAATTGTATATTCAACAAATGAAACAAATATTTATTCAAATACTAGAAAGTGTTGATCAAAGTGTCATGGAAGTGCTGACCCGAAACAAAGTTCGAATTTTTTTTCAATAACCATTCTTGCTTTTTTTGTCTGTTGTTAGTCTTCATCCTTCTGGATAGTCGGTTGTATGCTTCCATCACCTGTTCCGTAAAGTAACCGATCGATCCCCAGTACCGAATGAGAGGAACCGCATGGCTAAAAAATGCATGAGCTTTTTGTCCCATTTTCATGTCTCCCAATTTTGTTTGTAGATGAGTTAAGAGTTCGTCCATATTCGCGTCGAATAAACTCAACTCTTCTTCATTTAGATTCCGGGCGACAAATGAGCCTATAAATGTTAATCAAAAATCCCATATTACACTTCCAAATATTATGAATTTTTTTAAACAATTTAAACGCAGTTACACAGCGCTGAACTTCTTCGCATTCCTGAACAACTTTTGGCAAATGATCCATAATTCTTTCGGCTCCTGTGCAAATTCTTCTCGCATGGACTCCAATAAATGGTTGAAAAAAGGCTCGACGTGACGCCTAGTCATGTTTATACTTATTCGAAAGCTCTCATTGAGATCAGATGGGGTGATATATAGGGGGTTGATGGGGTGATATATAGGGTTGTTATTTTTGCGATTTTCATAGGCAAACCGATTTTCAAACCCAACAAATACCTTCTCCACCGACTTCACTCGCGTGATCGGAACTTCTTCCTTCACCACGCCTTTTTTCAGCTGCTTGTACTCCGTAACCACTTCACAGTCCACCGTCAAATTTTTGGGAAATCTCGGACTTGATGCTCAGAGGTGAATAGTGGAGCATGATTTTTCAAAACGCTTCGCAGTCTTCGTTGATCTTCCCATGTCAGTCTTCTCAATGTCAAGTATAGGTGTCTTTTACATTCATTTTCGGCTTCGGAACAACCATGTGCAGCCGTCGCGCCTCTCCCGAAACAAGGAATTGTCTGCTCGGCGTGTCGTACAATTCCAACCCTTTCATTCGATTTTGCAAAGCCCTCCTTATCGTCCGCTGACTTTTGTCCATGATGGACTGTATTGTGGGTAACCGGCGCTGTTGACGTTTTTTTTTCGTATGCTCGCTTCTGCTTATTCCTGCGTGCCTATGACAAAGCGCTAAGCACTGACTGCTTTCGATTGTCCATTTTCTATTAAAATTTTTTAAAGTAATGTTAAAATAAGCTTACCAGCCATCGTATTTTTGCTTCTAATTTACTTTCCCTTTGCTACACTAATGTTTTTGGAACATCACTTCTTCGAGAGTCTTGATCATGTTCTTAATTATCACATCATATCTGGCAGCTTCCGCTTCTTTATCTGCCAACTTCAAACGCTAAACTCGGATCTGATGCGTCTTTGGGGTGTCCTGCTGGCCAACTGTGATTGGAGTCCGTTTTTTAGGTGTAGCCTGGCTTGATACAGACTTTGACGGTCGTCCTCTTTTCCTGACTAAATTCATATGTTTCATGAGGTGAATTCAATTAGGGAAAGTACATACTCTGCTGACTGGTTGTTGCTGCATCCGAATCGCTTCCATCGGTTCCTGACCCTTGTTGGCGCTTTGGTTCTTGCACTTTGGCTAAAAAAGTTGCTCTAGCAGCTTTCGTTCGTTGCACTCGCCTATCTGCTTCATTTTGTTTCCTGATCCAACTAGCAAGCCTGCCCCTTCTTTGAGGATTATCGTCCATTTATATTGAAATTTAAAAATCTAAAAAGTTTAGAGCTGCCATTTTGCTAAGAGTTGATTTTTTCAAAATTTCGTATTTTCTCGAAAAAAATTTTATATGATGAAAAACACAT
>JAQIYK010000799.1:0-12034 GCA_034700465.1 Rotylenchus robustus | reverse complement strand
TAATTTTACATAATTAAGTGTATAAAAGGGTTTGAACCAATTTATTACAGTCACCTGGATCATATTTCAACAAAAAATTGCGAGTTGTTGGCAGAAAAAAAAATACGTATAATCGAAACACATGTTTTAATTGGCAAAAAAGTCGTTTGTACGAATTTTCAACCTATTTTTCTCATTTTTCTTCATTTTCTCCTCCATTTTTTCGATTTTTCAAATTTTACTTCAATTTTTCTCCGACCCCCAAAATTTTTACGAATGACTTTCCACAATTGGCGATCGAGACCCCCCTTGCTGAGGCATGTTTTTTTTCTGACAACTTTTCGATTTTTTTCACAAATTTTAAAATTTAAAAACCTAGAACTTTTGACTTGACCCGATCTGTACATGTATACATGTACAGATGTACACATACATGTATGTTTATTAACTGACAAAAATATTAATTTTATTCTCATATCCATGCTATTTTACAACTCCTATAAGCGGTTGAATCCGTACATGTTTGTAAGCAGCTGTTACCTAGGTCTTTTAAATCCTTTATTAATTCTGCCGTTTGTGTTCACAAATATGGTCAATTCTCAAAGGTGATTTTTTGGAATTACACGATTGAAACACGTATTTTTGGTAATCACATCGAAAAGTCGATTTTTAGGGGTAGTATTTTTAGTTTGATGGCTAAATTTCATATTTCCGTGGTGCCGGTAGGCGCCGCGGCGATAATTTTTCACAAATCTTGAAAACATAAGGGACTTTATTTAAAAAAATTTGACATTTTTTTGGGGAGGCAGCTGCCCCCTCCTGCTCGATACATGCTTGACTTACTCGACTAAAAGTTAGAAAATTGCATAAAATTCAAATATTACTTCGTTGCATATGTTTTCCAACTGTTGGATGAATCCTTTGCTGCGGAAATCTTTCACATCATTCGCTTTGAATGTCGACGCCTGGTGGTCCAGACTCTTCTGATAATTCTTTTCCACCTGGTCGCGCCAAATCACATTGAACTCCTTGCGCACACCCCTCCACTCGGCATCTTTTTCATTGAGTCGCTTCAAAACTCGTGGAACAGCAACATGAGGATTTTCTTTTATTGCTGTCCATATTTTGCTGGCATGTTCACTATATGTTTTTGCAACTACTATATACTTCTAAATTTGTATCAAACCCATAAAGTTTCTTCACAGCTCTCATTAAAAAAGTGGAAGAGCATCCCAAGTAAACTTCCGACATAAACTTTTTTGCATCATCTTGATTTAGTGATTTAATCTTCCCAAGTACATTTTCCAGTGCCGTAATTGCTGTTGAGTTAACCTCTATCAAAATATCCACCTAAATAAATTCAAATAAAAACATAAATTCGCTGTAAAAAGTTACCTCAAATCGTTCATCTTCTATAAGTTACGGGCATCAATTTAGTAATAAAAATTAAAAATGCAAACAGTTTTTAAGAAATCAAACCTGTACGGTACATAAGATCCTCAAATAATGACCTACGAGGAAGGGGTTTATAAAATCTTTTTCCTTTATTTTTAAGCCCTTTGAACTTTTTTGAGGAGACAGCAGAAGAGTCTTCAGACGACCTCAAAAAGTAAGAAAATAAAAACGATTAAATTTAAACGTTAGTTACCATGTTGGGTAGGAAACGTAAGTATCGTTGAGTACTTCCTTGCAGAGCGCAGTTCGTCCAGAACAAATGGGTCGTTCAAATTCTTCGGGCAAGGAACGATAGCTAACTCCTAGTTGTTTGCAGGCACTGTAGTCTATAAATTTCCAAAATGTTAAAAAACAAAGGCCTCAATAGATCAATGGTACCAGGCTCACAATCATAAAAATTGTTGGAGGAGAAATAAAAATGTTGATTTCCAAATAAAGTTTAGAGTAAAAAAAACTAATTTTTCAATTTTTTAAAAGAAAAACGCCATTATGAGCGGGGGGAAATTGTGGGGGGGGGGGAGGGGAGGGAGTTGTGGGATCGGAGAAGATCCGGTCCTCCTGCTCCTCCTCCTCCGCCGCCACTACAACAACAAACAATCACATCGTTTTTGCATCCACAAAATTTTCTTTGCTTTCTCCTCAATTGCCCTTGAACAGAAAAATTTGAAGAAAAATATTTAAAAATGGAATTAATGGATTTTAGGCATTTGAAGCGTTTTTTTGGCTAAAATTCTTTTTCTGGTGGAATTTCCCCTACCCCTAGATACAATCAGATATCAGACCGATATGTGCAGCAATGTCTTGAGGGAGACGGTCTTCCAATTTCAGCTGCTTTTTCGGTTGAGCGCTAATTGCTACTTGGCCGCCTAAAATGTCCTTGAACTGCTTGAGGAGCTCAGGACATCCACTAAATTATTATTTTTATTTCCAAATAAATTTTTTACATACGCCAAAAAAGGAGTAATAAGGTCGACAAGTTCACTTTTCGAAAGTAAACTTTTGTTATATAACATCAATGTGCGAATAAAATTTTCAAAGATTGTTTCATTTTGTATTGCATGATGAATCTAAATAAAGTAATTCACAGTATTATTCATATGTTTATTAGTAAAATCATAATATACTTTTTCAAAGATTGCGAAGTCTTTAAGCGGTATCTCTTCCATAATGTCGGAAATGTTTACATCGTAAGTTACCTTATTCAGTTGTAATTTTGATTTCTAAATAAATTTAGGTAGCACATAATGTAAAACGAACGTTTTAAATTTAAAAAAGGCGTCAAAACTTAAAAATGGGACCTTTGCAGCCGCATTTGAAGATTCTCTTCCGATTTGTCTTTTGTGGGGGTGAGAATTAACTGCAACTTTTGCATTGTTTGCACTAGACACAGATGCCTTTTGTGATTCCGAACTTTCTTTTTCATTGCTTTTTTCAATTATGGGTGGTTTTTCACTATGGCGATCAGAAAATTCCAATTTAGCATCAGGAAGAAATGATTTGAAATCGCGCATAAGGTCCAATTCGTTGTGGAATAGACGGGCGACTGCTTGGTAAACATCCGCTTCAGTCAACTTCTGAAGTATTTTAATCATCTTTTTGTATAATACTGAAAAAATTACTTGACCGCCTTCTGATCGCTGAGAACTGCTCAAAATACTAAGAAATTCACGGTATACGTCGGGTTTGTCAGCGAATCTTTCCTGAAATAATTTTTTGAATTTCCTAAACATTTCAATTTCAAACCTTTATTCGATTCAAATAACCCAATGCCTCATTGAAAGGAATCGGCTGTTGTTGATTTGTTGCGGGAGAAGTTGTTGAATCCGTCTGTTGCTGTCCATGTCCAACTTGCTGGATATTCTGTTGATCCATTCCGCCAATTTCACCAGCATAGGTTTGATCTCTAACTGACTGCAAAATCAAATTTCGTTTACTTACATTGTTGGAAAATTATTTATTGTAGTCAAAAGTTTAAAACTGCTGGAGCATTAGTCAATCATTAAAATAGTAGACTTGAAACCGAAATTTTCAGTTTTTAACAATGGTTATTATAATTACAAATGATTTTATGATTTTATGTAGTTATGTACCTGTTCTGAACAAACTCCACTATTAAGTAACACTGATGAATGCATTTCTTCCGCTGATTGTATCAAAACTGTCTATAACGTAAAAAACAATATAGAAAACATGGAAATTTTTGATTTCTTTAAAATTATTGTTTGTTTCGGATAATCAGGTATGTATAGCGGATAGCGGTGGACTATGGTGAAAAAGCAACTATCCTGTTTTTTGAGGGTAAAGATATTAATAACGACACCTTTTCTCCAGCTCCTTGATGTTGAATTGGAATGGAATTAGACGATGATTGCGCAGATATATCCACTGTATATTGTTTATTAATTTGTTGGCTTTGGTGCATCGAAATGTGCCGGACCGCAGAAGTAGGGGAAAGTTGAGAAGCAATTGTGGGAACACCACCCGATCGCGAATCAATCAGCTCTCCGCTCGCTGTTTTTTGCGGATCAAAATTTACGAAAATTCACTAATAAGTAACTAACTATTGTTGAGTAAGCTGCTACGCCCATTTGGCTCAATAATGCGAATGATGGTACCATGTACTTGTACTTTGTAACCATATGGAAGGAAGGTATTAAACCCGTCAATCAGCTCAGGATAAGTCCGAAACAACTGACTTACACGACGGATCACACCGTTTGTATCGATCCTTCAAAAATCGTAATAATTTTATTATTTGTCATTCAACTTACGTGTGCGATTTGAAATCCTTCATGACTTCAAGAAAATCGTTGTATACTTGTGGTTCATTCATGAATTGATGGCGAACTTTCTCTGAATATATGGGATCCAAATGGGCACAATTGATAGTGTTAAAAAATAAATCCGAAAGTGGCATCAATTTTTTCGAATTCCGTTTTAATTCGATCAAATTTTATTTAATTGCTTTACGTAGCAAAAATTGCAGAAATTAAGAATCAACACAAAGAAAACAAAATCTATTTATCCGGTAGCCAAGACAGAATACATAAATATAAAATTACCGAGATAGGACAAAGCGTCGTCGACTTGAAGCTTCTGCAAAATTTGTTTAATTTCAAACTTTACAATTAGTGCAACTCATTGTCAGCTTACTCTGTTTTTGCTTATCGTTGATTGCTGCGCTTGTGCTGTTGATTCGGCTGCTGACAAGAACTGCTGTTGTTGCTGGTAATAAAGCGTTGGTGTTCCCTGGGATTGCGCCAATTCATGGAGTTGTTGTGCCTGCGGCAAGTGTTGAGAAGTCTGATGGGCAACCACATAAGCTCCGGTTGCCAATGGTAATTGTTGTTGAGGAACTGATGAGGAAGTAGAAGTATATGTTTAATAAGCTAGCAACAATGGGAAAGGGAGTAAAATTTCATTCCTCCCAAAACAAATGTTTTCGTACCAAATAGCATTTTTTGATCGCTTAATGTTGAATTGGAAACCGTTGTCGAGTTTTTTGAATTGGAATTGTATGATGTTAATAGTGTATGATGTTATAGATTTATAGAATATTGATAATTCATACATTGAGCATTTAAAATGTATAAAAATATCAATGAACGTATGTACTTGTTAAACAAATAAAAATGTGGACCCAAACCCCAACCCAACTAGTAACGCAGAATGTTTTCCTATCAGAGAATAGAGAATAACCCCAACCCCCTCTTGGTTATGAAATTTGGTTAGTTAATTGTTTAAATTATTGCATACCGGTTACAATACCGCCACTGTGGGGCGGCACAAATGTCGTATGATGGTGTGCTGTCGCCGCCGTCCCTGAGATTCGCAGTGCTGTCGTTGCAACCGCGGGCGTGGGACTACTAATTGCTTGAATTTGGTGTGCCGCGACTTGTGCTATAGAAGCGCCAGCAGCAGAATGTTGAATCGGAAACTGTTGTTGACTTTGATTGTGACTCATTTTTACAATCTTTTTGTAAAACTCTTAAAGACACCTAAACTTTATCAACTTTTTGTTTTACATTTTTTCATCGAGAAATTACTTTTTTTGAGTGTTTTTAAGCAATTTTAAGGAAAAAAATGCAAAAAACAAAAGGGTCTTTTTTGCACAAAAATTGATTAATGTTTAAGTACATATTAAGTATATAGTATATTGTATGGCGTAGTGACAAAGTGTCGACAGACAAAATGCCGAGTGCCGACAGACAAAATGTCGACAGATAAAGTGTCGACAGACAAAGTATCGACAAGGACAAAATGTCGACAGACAAAGAGCCGACAAACAAATTTTTTAATTTAACGTAAAAATGTAATGTTATAAAAATAGCATAAATGGTCGCTGCTTTGCGGCTCCCAAACGCGCGACGAGCGTTTGGTTTGACTCGTACAAAATTTTCCTTCCTTGTTTTCTTTCATTCTGAGAATGAGTTAAAAAATAAAAGGCAATCCTAAAGAATCTGGGTCCCTAAAAAAGTCATTATTTCTCGTGAACAAAAAACATGTATTTAGGATTTAGGGGTAATCATAGGCGCTGAGTGCGATCTGAACTCCGTTTTTCAAAATTCTCAAACCCAGGGGGTTGGTCCTCGGGCCTTAAAAAAATTCAATTTTTTTTTCAATTTTTCAAACAAAACGTGGTGTATTTAGAGGTATTACGAGGCGCTAATCACGAATCTGAACTCAGTTTTTCGAAATTTCCTAAACCAATTATTTATTATATTATAGTGTAAATTCAAAAAATTTGTCGGCTCTTTGTCTGTCGACATTTTGTCCTTGTCGATACTTTGTCTGTCGATACTTTGTCTGTCGACATTTTGTCTGTCGGCACTTTGTCTGTCGACATTTTGGGAGGACACTGTTCGAAACATTGTTTTTCACTACTTAACTTGATTGAAAGTAGGGATCATAACTCCTATAAATGTCTTTAAAAATAAAATTCCCAGAGAATTTTCTTTCAAAAATTCACCCCTTTAAATTAAAATAGCCCTGAAAACAATAAAAGATTTAGTGTCGATCTCTATGAAAAAATCAATTTGTATATTGTATTCACTAATGGGCAAAATTTATTTAAAGGGGAATAATAGTCCGAGTCCGACACCGGATACACTTCAATGCTGTTGAACTTCTTCATTCGGTGACGAATCTTGACTTTCCTCTGTGTTGGAAGATGATTCGATGTCAACAGCCACTGAGAGGAGATTGCGATTCGAATGCACTGTGGTCATCTGTAAATAATTATTTTTAGGAAAAACCCAAAATAATTGGAATGTTGTTATTATTACAGAATGTCCATCAGCTGAAGAACTGTTTGTTCCGTCTGTCGTCATAGTGTCGCAAGTCTGTCGGGACAATGACTAAAATGAAGGGAAATAGGCCGAGGGTCGTAGGGCGGAGGGAATAAGTGTGTTCTTCCTTTTGGAAGGGAATAGAATAAAATTCACTCTAAACACCTAAAACGGGTGCGCCAATTTTGGTCCCCCTTTTTGAAAAAACTCAATTTTCGGAGTTTCACAACTGAGAAGTCAAAAAATGATCAGCATAAAAATGGATAGGTAATGTGTGGGTTTGAAAGTTTACAAAAGTATGCAACTAGACAAACTAGGAGGGGGGTTCAAAGTCGGATTTTTTGATCCCCCTTCCTAGTTTGCCTACTAGGGGAGACCAAAATTGGTATAGCCCCTAAAACACTCACTCCACTCTACTAATCACTTACTTCTGTTCCGTCTCTGATCAGGCTAGATCCATCTTCTTCATTTTCGAGAAGGGTGTGCGGATTTGATGTGTCGGATTTCCGATGCTTCTGTTAGATTCATTTTTTATTGTTTAGCTCATCATCTTTTGCGTTTTTCGATGGATTTAAACTTACCTTAACTAAACCAGCCAATTTATCGCGTATTCCCGTTAATCCTAAGCGCAAACGATGTACTGGGTTGGAACTCGCACTCTGTCCATCGATGTTGGAGAGATCTTCTATAGCGGAGGACATTGGCATCTGGTTCTGTCACAAATTAATAATAAATTAAAGCAAATGAATGGGCGACCCCCATTTCGCCCCCCTCCATTTCGCCCCCTCACTACTTTTTTCAAAATTTTCCAAAATTTCCCAAAATTTTCATTTTTTCCAAAATTTACATTTTTTTCCCAAAATTTCAAAATTCCCAAATATTTCTTCTATTTTTGTCCTAACTTAAACCCGTAAAACATGTACCGAGAACCTTGTATATGGCGCGCGAAGCGCGCCGGCACGACAAACAGGAGCTGTTCTCCGGAGAGGTAAGGGGGGCTGAGCTGCGGAGCCGAAGCGAGGGCCGCAGGCGCCGGTTGGGCTCGGAGCGAGCGAAGCGAGCGGAGAGCCCAACCGGCGCCCTGTAGCGGCCCGAACGCAGGCGTAGCAGCGAATGCCCCCTGGCCACCTACGGAGGAGAACAGCTCCGATTTTTGGAGAAACTTTTCACGTTTATAAGCAATGCTAAATTTGATGTTTTTTGAAGAAAAACAAATTCTTAGTTTTTTTAAGAAAATTATTATTTTTGGAAAATTTGACATTTTTTTCTGAAAAGTTGACATTTTTGCGAAAATTTGACATTTTTCTGAAAATTTGACATTTTTTCGAAAATTTAACATTGGGGACGATTTTTGGAAAAATTTGAAAAAATTTTAATTTGGGAGCGAAAATGGAGGATAAAGTGGCGGTTTTTGGGCCGGGGGTAAAGTGGGGCATTTTGGCTTGGGGATCAAGTGGGGTGGGGGCAAAGTGAGGGGGGATCAAGTGGCGGTTTTTGGGCCGGGGGCAAAGTGGGGCATTTTTGCTGAGGGGGCAAAGTGGGGGGGGGGGGCAAAGTGGATGGTTCGCTTTTTAAAATCAAGGAAAAATAATTTAAACTTTCTAAGTACTTCAACAACGAAAAACTGGAGGCAGATCGATATGATCATTTTCTCAGGCGATTTGAACATGCTTCGCTGAAAACCACCACATCGTTAGCTTTGCTCAACTTCACACAGAATGCCATATTCAGTGTCGGTCTAATTGGAGTGATGTGTCTGGCAGCCATAAACGTTCAGAACGGTTTATTTGTTATATTATCTCCATTTATCCCTTTTAACAGGGTTGATGAGCGTGGGTGATATTGTGCTTGTCAACACACTCCTTTTCCAAATGTCCATCCCTTTGAATTTTCTTGGCTCAGTTTACAGAGATATACGACAAGGTTCAAACTAATTTAAATAACACAAAAAGTTGTTACTACCATACTATACATTACATCTTGCCATTGGTTGAAGGGATGCTCGACATGCAGACGATGTTTTCTCTCACCGAACTGAAGAGTCGCGTTGTTGAACAACCCAATGCTCCCTCGTTGGTTGTCATTCCAACTCAATCACACATTTCATTCCGAGACGTCACTTTTGGGTTTGTTTTTAACTCGATAACCAAAAATAAGCAATTACTGTTTAGTTACCTTCCAAACAAACCCCCTATACTCCGATCTCTCTCATTTGATGTCCCATCTGGCAAAAAGGTGGCCCTCGTTGGGGGTTCCGGTTCTGGGAAGTCGACTATTGTTCGACTTCTATACCGCCTTTTTGACGCTCAAAGTGGCCAAATCACAGTCAATGGACAGGACATCTCCACAGTAGCTTTGGACAGCCTCCGACGGGCAATTGCTATTGTTCCACAGGACAGTGTGCTTTTCCACGATACAATTCTTTACAACATCCGCTATGGAGACAGGGAAGCACCGATTGAAAGGGTAATGAAGCAAAGATCAAATGTTCTTACGGGTGACAAACAATCTGAGACTTCGTTTGTCAGGTTTATGAAGTGGCACGAACGGCAGACTTGCACGATGCTGTGATGGAAATGCCTGCAAAGTATGAAACAATGGTTGGAGAGCGGGGGCTGAAATTGTCTGGAGGAGAGAAGCAAAGGGTAGCCATAGCTCGAGCAATTCTCAAAGATGCGCCAATTGTATGAATGAGCTTCCAGCCAATTTTAACCTTTACTGTGCAGATTGTTTACGACGAGGCGACTTCCTCGTTGGACGCCCTTACCGAGGAGAATATCATGCGTTCTCTGCGGAAGGCATGCGCCGGCAAAACATCCCTTTTCATTGCACACCGCTTGGCCACAATTGTGGATGCAGACATCATCTACGTGCTCAGCCAGGGGATGGTAGTTGAGGCCGGCAACCATTCCCAGCTGATGTCCCAACCAGGTAAACGGAATGGATGGTCTGAAAACTTTGTCACAAAACCTTTTCGTCCAAACATTATTTTCAGGTAGCAAATATGCTGAGCTATGGCAATCGCAGCACCGGATTGGAGGTGAGAAAGAATGGGAGAGAATTGAGGCGGAACGATGCCGGAGGAGGAGAGAGGAAGAGGAGTTGTTGGAGAGGGAGCTGAGTGTAGCCAAGTGCTGTGGCAGCTCGTCATGTCACCGGTGATCGGCACACACGCGCACTTATCCAGCGCGCATTATCTTTTCATACACCGCACCTTTTGACAATGTTTTACAAATTTATACGAATTCGAAAATAAAACCACCAAAAACGAATTTTTCCTCTTGGCTCCCGTTCCACAACTTCTCACTCCCCAGTGAGTAATACCATTTCTCGTTTCAGTCAACCACAAGCATTTTCATTGTAGATGATTAATGATGATGATGGAAATCCAAAATAAATAAACAAAAGAAAAATGTTTCTTTCGAATGACAGACTGGGTTGGACTTGGACCCAGTGTGAGTTCAGTCTCTTTCCTTGTGCTTCTTGCTCTTCTTCTCCTTCTTCTGCTTCTTCGTTTTCTTCCCACGTTCATCCCCGGAATCGCTCTCATTGCGATGACGTTTGTGGCTCTTTTCTTTTTTCTTTCTTCTTCTAAAGGTAGTCAAGTTAGACGAATGTTTTATCAATTATTTTTGTTTGAATTCATACTTTTCCTTCTCTTCATCGCCATTTTTCCTAAATGGGATTATTTTTTGTTTGTTTATTAACGCACATTTCTGTTTGGTTTTGTTCAATTCGAAACTGTTAATCTTCACTACAAACAATCTCCCAATTTCAAATCTAATGGAATGGAATTATGCCGTGCTAGTCACTCACTGTTCATGTGACTTAGAAGCCGAAGTACTACTGCTGGTCGGCTTTTCGTGCCCACTACCTCCACTTCTCCCGCTTTCTGTGAAACGGCGCGCTGGAGCTCTTGGCGATTCCGGAGAGGACGATCGGTCGCGTCGCCTTTCCTCGTGGCGTTGTTTTTCACGAAGCAAGTCCTGCACAGTTTTTTTGCAAATTATCCTTTTGTTTAATAATTGGTAGCACCTTTCTCTCCTTGAACCTCCCTTCCTCGTATCTCATTCGTCTTTCTGCTCGCTCATCTCTGTCGTCATCTGGATCGCGTCTTTTGCGCTCGTCGTCTTCCATTTTCTCCTATTAATCCCCTTTTATTCAAATCCATTATTCACAAGTTCAATACCTGTTTTAAGTCAATTTTTCCATACCGGCCTCCTGTTAGGGTTTGATATCGCTGGTTCCAATCCACTTCGGTTGCTTTGTGATAGGTTTGTTCTAACGGCTTTTTGGCATTGGAAGCCTAATTAATAGGTTATTACCAAATAGTTAGAAAAATAACAGTGTTTAAAACCTTGAGTTCTTGCACTTTTTTCTCCACTAGACTTTCCGGAATTCCCTCCGGACTATTTTGCGCTTCAACAAACATTTGCCACATTTCCCCCTAAAATTATGTATAAAATTGAATGGAAACATATAAAAATCAGAGGTGGGAAAGGAGGTGGAAGTAAAAAATATGAAGTGGAGGCTCGGAGGAGATGTTACGGTCAATCTTGTACACCCCAAAGATGGCTAATCGGAAAAAGATTGAATTTGTATTTTTGAAACTTGCAAAAGACACTGTAACAAACAATTAAAAGGCCAAATGATAACGTCTTCCTAATGTAAACTTGACTGTGGGAATTAACTATCCATAGTAAAAATATAACTGACCATAAACTCGCGAGCTCTACGAGCATTCAAGAATCCGGTGAGGTTAATTTGCATCTTCTTAGGATTTAATTCCTTCTCTTCCAGTTGCGTGAACACATATTCGACTACAACATCATCTTCCATCCCCAAAATCTCATTTAATTTGACTGTTATCCAAGGTTTGATGACATCCAAGTTTACTTTTGTCAAGTCCACCTTAATTGTTTAAAATCACGGACTGACACCACCCGCCGAAATGCCAAAACTGAAAATTTGGTTCAATTGAAGAAAAACCGACCTCTCGCGGAATAGCCGACCGCTTAATAAACAACTTTCGTCGAATAAACGACCAAACAACTTAAATAATTGACCGATATACTCTATACATATAGGATATAAGGCAACTGTGCACGACAAAATCCCGCCATAAAAAAATTCCGCTGGACAAAATCCCGCCATGAAAAAATCCCGCCGGACAAAATCGCGCCAATTTTTTTAAATAATTTTCTAATATATTTTTTCCTAGACAATATCCCGCCGAATAAATCAAATAAAAAAAAGAATTTTTTTCCACTTCATTTTTCCGTTCCATATTGATTACTAGTGGACCAAGCGCC
>JAQIYK010000798.1:0-12035 GCA_034700465.1 Rotylenchus robustus | reverse complement strand
TTTGGATTTGCCCCCCCCCGTTATTGATATGCAACTCCCCGTTATTGGTTCCCCCCCCCCCCGTTAACGGACTAGTACCGATATTTTTTCGCTGAAAATAATTTTTCGCCCAATAAATTTATAAAAACTATTTTTGGGCGAAAAAAAGTGTTAATTTTTACTTTTAATTTTTTTAAATTTTTAAAGGGGAGAAAAAACGGTGTTAATTTTTTAAATTGTTAGGCGGAAAAATGGGTATGTTAATTGAAGTCGTGTCAAAAATTATGATCTTTATTGTTTTCCTCTGACACACCGGATCTTGATGGAAATAAATACCTGAATAATAATGTCGCGATTGGCGAATGGCGATATGGGGCTTGGGCACCCAAAATGCATTAGCCTGGTTCGAATCCGCCTGACGCAACTTGCATTTTCTAGCAAAATTCCATCCAAAACATCGAAAAAGCGAACTTTTAAACAATAAATATACTTGCAAACTTTTTTACCAAATTTTTTTACAGCGTTAAAAAAATTTGTTTGCAAAACAGAAGGGAATTTTTAAAAAAAACCTATTGATTGGACATTTTTCTGGACAAAATAGGTCAACATTTGGTTAAACAAAGGCATTAATTTCGTGAAACTCCCTTAGGAGGGAGGATCCGGTGTGCTAAATAAACAAAAAATAGAATTTTTAAATAATTATAAACATAAAAAATTTGAAATTTTTAAAAATATTTTCCAAAAACCAAAATCGGGCCAGCCTTGAAAATTTCCGGCTCGATTTTGGTCGGGCCGGCAAAAATCCAGCCCGGTTTAACCTCTGACCGGGACAAAAAAAATTCAGTAAAGAAATGTGAAATAATGACGATTCCCTGCGATCTCTTTTTTTTTTTTGTATTTCTTAGTTTTCCTTACATCTCTACAATAAATAAATGATGGTAACCTTTTTTGCCTACCGTATTACTAATTTTCATAATTCATAAAAATCTTATGGAATCCCTTCAAATTTTATAAAATTTGCGACATTCCACCAATTTTTAAATTTCTTTGAAAACTTCAATTTTCTCCACTATCAATTTTTTTCCTTCTCTTTTAAAATTAGCCGCCTCTAATTAAAGTTGCAGAAATTTCCCAGACGGGGGTGGTAATAAGCAGTAATTGTGTTATTTTTGGTCTTTTTCCACCCGGCGGTTTCGTGCTCTTTTCTGAGAATGCCAATTAATACAAATGTGTGTTAAATACCGTATTTCCTCTAATTATCGCCCCTCCTAATTTCCGCCCCCTCTAATTTCCTCCCCCCCTAAGAGGGGTATTGAAAAATTATCGCCCTCCCTCCAATTACTGCCCCCTCTAAGAGCCTGATTTTTTGTAATTTTGTAAGATTTTTTTGGCAAAAATCAAAATTTTTGGTAAAAAAATATAAAAAATTGACAATTAAGGTGAAAAATGACAAAGTTGGATAAAATTTCAGTGTTTTGATGAATTTTTTATTAAAAATTTTAAGGAAAATTGTAATTTTTTGGACCAAAAATGCCAAATTCTTCCCTTTTTTCTTTCTCCTTTCCCAAAATTTTTTCATTGAAAAATTTCCCCCCTCCCTCTAATTTCCGCCCCCCCTCCAATTTCCGCCCCCCCCTCCGGGGTATTGAAAAATTTCCGCCCGGGGCGATAATTAGAGAAAATACGGTATATACTTTGCCCGTCCCCCCTCCCCTCCCCCCGGCCCTTCTCCTGCCGTTGCCTTTTGCCTATCCCTCCGCCGGTTGCCACGGGTAACTTGACGGAGAGTCGGCATTCTTCAAACTCGGAAACAAACCCGTGATATTTATTTTGGCTCTTAATTCATTTACCTATTGGTTTTTTTGGAATTTTTTTTTCTAAAATTGTCGCTTTTCCCAACTCCAATCGTACTGCTCCACGCCCCCACAACCCCTTTAAAATGTTTTAAAATGCAAAAACCATTAAAAATTCCAAAAAATTCAATTTTTTTGACAAAAAATGCTCAAAAAGTTAAAATTCATCTTTTTAAGTTATTTGTCATTATTTTTGCCATTTGGTGCTACGAAATGGCATTTTGCATGGTTTTTGAGGGTTGTTGGTTAAATTTTGGGCCAAAAAATCGTTTTTTTTTGAATTTGTCAAAAAGCTCAAAAGTGAGTTTAAATCACTTTTAAATGGTTTTAATTTAAACCAATTTTAAGCACATTTTAGAACGTTGATAGTTTAAAAAACTTTTATTTTTGTTTTGTTTTTTACACTTATAAGCTCCGCCAACTCCCTAAATATTTCGACTCCGTCGCTTACTTTTACTCCGCAAAACTCTTTTTTCCAGCACTGCCCGACACTGGCAACAAATTTTTTACATTTGTACAACCTATACAAAATCCTGATCCATTTTGGAGCAATGACATACCGTATTTCCTCTAATAGAACCCCCCCCCCCTCCATTTGAACCCCCCTCCAATAGAGCCCCCCCTCCGGGGTATTGAAAAATAGAACACCCGGGGGTTCTATTAGAGGAAATACGGTAACTGATTTTATTTATTTTCACCTTTTGTGTTTTTTAGACAAACAATAAAAAATGGCCTTAATAATCGGTGATGGTTTTTTTCTTTAACTTTTTTAAAATCCTAATTTTAAATCTTTTTTTTTAGGTACCTATTTGCATTTTGGATTTGGACCATTTTTTACATTTGTTTTTCGATTGCATCAACTATAAATCGCTCTAAAATGGATATTTAAAGTAATTTTCCAATTTTAAAAAGATCTTTTGAAATTAAAGGTACTTTCCTTGAAAAAGCGGCTTCAAACAGAAAAAGTTCATTTTTTAACTTTTCAGCCTTCAACTGTTCTTCAACTGTTTTGTGTTCAACTGTTCTTTAGAAGTTAATTTTTGTGTATAAATAAATGTCGTTTTACCGCATTTTTCTCTTTTTTTTTGTTCCAGCATCCATTTTTCACGCGACTTACCTAATCTTCTTCCTTTTTTCTTTTTCTCTCTTTTTTCCCATTTTCTTCTTTTCGCTACGTCATTTACTATTCATTCGTTTCGGCAGCTTCTACGAAAGAAGCAACGGCGCGGGCGGAGAGTACTAAGACTAAGAACAAAGAATGAAAGGGGAAATAAGCGGCAGAAAAGGAAAAAAAGGGCCAAAAAATGTCAGGGAAAATTAATTTTCAAGGCCCTAAACTACGATTCGCAACCTACACGGACTGCGGACAAATTTTCCGGGGGGAGGGGTTGGGCGCAAGATATTATTTTTCAGGTTATTACCGTACCCATACCCGTAATCCCATAGGTCCATACCGTATATCCATCTCTGGCAAAAATGCTTACTGTAAAAATCTCAACCTACATTTACATTCTTCGGAAGAATGTAGTATTCTTTTGTAGAATGTAGTGTCTGATTTGGATTGGCCCCTGCTGGGATCGAACTCGTTCCCAACCTTTAATATTTTCGACTTCATTTTTTGATTCGGCTTAATTTTGGGGTTTGCGAAGGCCTCTCCCACAAAAATTGCCGAAAATCTCGATTTTCACGTAACAATTTTTCCAATTTCAATGTTGCCATCTTCTCTCTGATGAGCCAAAACTTGTTTGTTCTTTTGCTTACATCTATTCTCGATCTCTTTTTTCAGTCACATCTCTTCCACCAAAGGCCAAATTCGCCCCTCATTTTGTCCTCATTATTATTATTCTGTTTTGGCTTCATATTTATGTTCTATGTTTAAACTATGTTCGCATTTTTTCCGAACAATGAAAAAAGGGAACGTAATAAAATTCCAAAGAATGGGTTGCGAGTGGTGAATGAATACCTGCTGCTGAACAGGGTTGTTGGGGGCCTTGGGACAGTTAGGAATGAGAAATGAGGTTCTTCTTTTTACAACACTATTTCCCCGATCTTTGTCTCTCTGTCTTCTCTGTTTGCCACACTCTTTTCCCATTTATCTTTTTCTCCTCCCGCCATATCTTATTAAGCCGCTTTCCAGCTGGACAAAGTAAAAGTACCCACTTCCCCCCTTCTCCCACTTTCTTCGTCCTCATTTTTCCACGAGCCTCCCTTGCGCACGCCTTTGCCCCTCTCCGAGGCTACCCGCCCGCTTCAGCCATTTTCACACTCGTTTTCTCTACTTCTCTACTCTCTCCATTGGTTCCCAACTCTCTCACTTACTCTAACCCTTATCTACTCTCTAACTCTTTATCATATCTCTGCTATCTTTACTTGTTTTTCACTTATATTCACATACTCCCTCTTTTACTCTATCTACCTATCTATTTATCCTCTCATATTCACCTCACTCTCTCACCATCTCAGCTTTTCTCAATTTTCACCTCCTCCATCTGATGTATCTCTCTCATTGCTCTACCTCTCTCTCTACCCCAGAGGTCGCAAGAAAAAAATCAAAATAAGTACACCGACGCCAAAAAATAAGATTTTGACATTTCGCTAAGAAAAGTGTTTATTTTGACGCTTATTAAATTGTTTTGTAATGGGGAAAGGGGCCTGGCACCTGGCAGGCAGTGCCGATAGGTGCTGCCAAAAATTTTGAAAATTTATCAACAATTCATTAAGAAATTTTAAATTTTATTGTCAAAAATTTCATTTTTTGCTTATTAGAATTTTTGTTATTTTCTTTTAAAAAATCAAATTGAAAAAAATCAAAGTGTTTAAAAAAATAAAAAAATAAAATTGTATAAAAAAGTGGTAGGCGGTGCCTATAGGCGCAGTCAGAGAAATTTTCAAAAATTATTACATTTTCTTAAATAAATTGAACCTTTTTTGAAGTGAAAATAGACAAATTATGCGGCGCAGACAGGCGCCGCGGCGAAAATTTAAGATTTTAGTCCAAATTTTATTGAAATTTTGGAGAAAATGCCCATTTATCAAACATTTATGTCGAAGCTTAAAAAAGGCATGTCCTTTTACATAAAAGTCAAAAAAAGGCCTTTTAAAAAGGAAATTTTCTCCACACTCTACCCACCTCTCCTCCGTACTCTCTCGCCATCTCACGTGTTCTCAGTTCTCACCACCTCCCCCCTCCTCCTCCTCCTCCTCCCGCCGCGTCCCCTTTCCCCTCTCTTCGCCCGTTCTCTCCCTCTATTTTTTCCTTTTTTAGTCTTTTCTTTTGGCGTTGATGTTGCCAAATGCCATTGCCAAGTGTTCTTCGGTTTCCCTCCGTTTCCCGTGACAATTTTCCCTCAATTATATATTTTTCTTTTTTTTTGTCTCATTTTTCTTCTTAAAATGAGGTCATTCGTGGATTGTTCAAACCCCTTTAAACATGAGGAAAAAATATGCAATTAAAAATTGAGTCTATTGGCGGCTAAATTAAATATTTTTTGATTACAAAATTATTTTATAATAATTTTATATATTTAAAGCGACTAAATTAAATATTATCTTTTGTTAAAAAATCATTTCTAAAATGCAAATTTACTATTGCTAAACAGCTAAAATAAAATAAATGTTTGATTAATGAGTTTTTTCTTCGAATTTTCTTGTCTTCAATTTCACACGAAGTTTAAACCACAACATTGTCCACAAAATCTGATATTTTCTCTCTATATATATTTTTTCAATTTTTTCCACAGAATAACACAAGGATTTGGTTATTTTAATTTTTCAAATTTTGATGAACAAATAAAACTAAAAATTTGACAAATCCATTACCATTTTATTTATTTGAGCACCTTTTATGAAAACCCTCTGCCGAACGGCGGAAGAAGACAACCAAATTTTTTTAAAAATTATAATTAAGTTAAAATTTTCTCTCCAAATCGAGTTTTTGGAAATTACTTATTATATGTACATAAAATAATTTCCAAAAACTAATTATATATCATTTTCTTGGGGGTCTACACCACCATTTTTATTAAATTATGATTTGCTTTTAAACCGAGACCTAACGATGTCTGACCTCGTTTTCGAACTTTGCAAATGTTTAATTTTTATATATATATTTTCAACTTTTTTAAATGTATTTTTCTCTGATTTTCTTCAGAAATTTCTTTTACATTTTCTCTCCAATTTTCTATCCAAATCGATTATTTTTTGTCGTCGTGTTGTAGTTTGTCAACCAAATAGAACTTATTCGATTTTGTTTAAGTGTTTTGTCGTCGTTTTTTCTTTCTTTTTCTTCCGTTCTTTTACCTTTTTGCTATCTTTTCAATTAAAATTGTAATAAAGGGACTTCGCTTCAATAAAAAATCGAAAATATTTTTAAATTTTAATAGGCCCCACCCCCGCACATATTCCTCGGCACAGGAGGGTCAAAAAATTAAAAAATATTAAAAAAACAGAAATAATTTAAACAAAAATTTTAAAATTTTGTTTTTAACTGTTCGAAAAATCCCTACAGTATCTTGTTTTTGAAAAATGTAATTCTTGAAATTGAAAAATGTAATTCTTAGACTATTTTTAAGCGAAAATTACGACTTTAAGCCATTAGTGATTCTGAACTAATTTAACGCAAATTTATAGTAAAAAACTCAACTACCCCAGCCCCCACGTGGGGGCTGGGGGGCGATTTAAAATTCGTGGGGGGGGGGGAGGGGCTACGGGCCTGTCTCACCCCACCTCGCCTTTCCTGTCCTTGCCCACGGGGGCTAACCCCATTGTTCCTACAGAGGCAGAGGCTAACTCTTAACTGTGTATTTCTATAACGGAGGGATTAAAGAGATTTTAAACTTTTTCCAAAAATATTTTTTTAAAACCTAAAAATTATTCGATTTCTTCATAGAATTTTAGAACAATTTTTGGGTTTTGTTGAAATGTATTTTTTGCTTTTCGCCCATTGCCTTTTAAAATTGATTTTCAACAACTCCGCTGATTTAGAGATAATATTTTTTATCGATGTTTTAATGTCCCCTTCATTTTCGCATTTTCAAATATATTGCGACTCTATTTGGACAATATCATAACCAATTTTATTTCATTTTAAGGAAAAATCAGTTCCAAATATCATTGTTTTGGCACTTACGGAGGTTATGGTACCCTTCTCCAAATGCTGAAAATTTTACAAAAAAAGTTTTCAAACATACATCGGAATTTAAAAGGGGGGGGGTACCATAATTCAGCAGAAGTACCAAAAAATGTAATGTGCTCCCTATTGTATGTAATCCTTTTTTCTTAAAATGTTTGCTCGGGTTTGAGAAAGATTTCGAAGCGATTTCGTTCGTGTGAAAAAAACAAATTTATCGATTATTTTTTGAATTTACTGTAATTTTCAAAATTTTACTGGCTTGGTCTGAGTACAAATTCCAAGAAATACAATTTTTCAGATAATTTAAACCCAAATTCGGTGGTTTTGTTTGCTCCGTTCGCCGTTCGTCTCCACTCTCCAGCCCCATCTCCAACCCTCCTCCTTCTTCTGACTGTCCCCCCCCTATCCCTCCCTACCTCATCCCCCAAAATGCTCCCCTCCTTCCCGCCCCACTACCAACACCACTACTCCTCTTCCTCCTCCTCCTCCTCCTCCGTCCCCTCCAACTTCGGATCTTCGGGATCGGCTGGCACCACAATCGGCGGGTCGATGCGGGACCAAGCCCCCTCCTCGGTACAATCCAATTTTGCCAATTCGGCCACCAATTCCCATCAGAGGCGATCGAAAAAGTCAAAAATGGACTACTCCAACTGTCTGTGTGCTGTTTGCAATGCTCCAGCCGATGGTAAATTTAAACTTTAAAAATATAAAATTTAATTAAAATGTAAGGACATAATGTCATGATTACATAACATGATTATTTATATTTGATTTTTATTTTATCGCTTTTTAATGCGCCATTTTGAACTAATAATTTACCGTCCACCTCCAAAAATTAGGCAAAAATTAACTAATAAACAGAGATTATTATCTCCATTATTGTCTCCATAATGGTTTTATTTGATAATTTTTGGCCATCTATCCAATTTTAGTTATTACTGGGCCCGGTTTATAATCAGTTTTATCAGTCCTCAATAGTACCATGTTTATCCATTTAATTTTTTGTTAATTTTAAAGGTCTTCATTATGGTGCAATTTCTTGCAGAAGCTGTAACGCTTTTTTTCGACGAGCGATCACATACAAACAGGTCAATAATTTATTAAAAAATAAAAATATTTCAAAATAAAAAACAAATATTAATTGCGCAATATTGCACAATTTTGATCATATTGATATTATAGAATTTTCTTGTACAATATTACAAGAAAAATTCTTTTAATGCCGTGTTTAGGGAAAATTAGAGGGAGTGGAAGGTAATTTCTCAACCTTTTCAAAAAATTAGTGGGATTTCGCAACATTTTTCGTGAATCTGAAGGATGCCGTGTAAGAATTTTTGAAAAAATGGGGAGACTGTGTCCACCTCCTCTCAAGAGGGGGAAGGGATAGAGGAAATAAGGGTACTACTCTGTTAACGGGGGGGGGGTGCAAAGCCAAAAAATGCATTTGCACCCCCGTTAAAATTTTGCTCCCCCCGTTAACAGAGTAGTACCGAAATAAGTATATATTTTTAAAAATATTTCCATTTTTTGTTAAATTTTTATTTTATTTTTCCAGCATTTTATTTGCCGTAAAGGAAACACCTGTGATGTTGATGCCAGTGTCCGATGTGCCTGTAGAGCGGTAATTTTTATTTTATTTTCAACTAATTTTTTAAAAATTATTATTTTTTAAATTATTTTTTAGTGCCGCTTGACAAAATGTAAAATGGCAGGAATGCGAGAGATTGGTCAGTTAATTGGTGAAAAAATAGACGAGAAAAATATCGCAAAAATTAGTTAAAAAGCAGGGTGGCCGAAACTCAACTAATTTAGTCGAGTCGACTAATTTAGTCGAGTCGACTAATTTAACACACTATCTCGTCGCTCCTGCTCTCGTTGTCTGTGTGGATGAAATGTCACCCGACTAATTAGTCGAGTTTCGGCAACTCTGTTAAAAAGGGGAGAGAGTATTTACGAGAAAAACTAATTTATCAACCCCAAACAAAGGATTTTTTTTCGTATTTTATATAATAAAGAAAAAATCAAAAATCGAACTAAATTTTAAAAAAGGTGATAAAATGCCACAAAATTTTCGAAATTGAAAAATCTGTGTTCAACCCCTCTATCGAGGAAGGGGAAAAATGGGGAGCGGAGGGGAGGAGAATATAAGTGTTTGAAGGAGTTTTATACAATTAATTTTTATTATTTGATTTGTTATCAAATTTGATAAGATCAGAACAGCGAAGGATCAGTTCATTTTTGGCTGATTTTCAAATTTTAAACCGAAAACAAACAATTTTGTTGGAAGTGATTTCTATCCAGTTAAACGACCGTCCTTGTCAAAATTCATTTTTCTGAAGACGGAATTTTAAAATGTTTGTGCACTGTTCCCAACACATCATTGGGGTCGTGTTTTATTTTTCAATTGCATCTCAAGTTTCAAAAGCTGTTTTTCGGGAAAATGATAGAAAATACGATATGCCATCCATGGATACGAATAACATAATTATCTTTATAGATAATAGAAATCCAATAAAATAGTATACTTCCTGTAATTATATTTTCAATTTTCAATATCCCCAAAAGGGATGTTCAAATAGAGGGAGGTAATACGGTATTTGCCATTTATAGATGTGCAACCGAAGAGAGACCCAACGGGAAGCCAACGAAATCGACGAGCACCCCAAAGGCAGCTAAAGGGATTGATGGTGGAGGACGGAGGGAATAATCAGATAATAAAGACAGAGGAGCCAGTGGAGGAACACCAGCGGAAACAAATTGGGGGAGGAGGAACAGCCCAACGTGAGAAAAAGGGGGAAAAATAGCGGGAAAATGGGGGAAAACAGTGGAAAATGGCAAAAATAACAGAAAAAACTGAAAAAATAACAGAAAAACAAACAAAATACAGAAAAGTTAACAAAAAATAAAAAAGGGAAATGATAATAACCAAAATAACCGAAAAATGTGTTTCAGACTCACCGAACACGTTGTTGCCGTCCATTGTTGATAATAAGTCGGAAAAGATGACGGAGAAAGACAAGCACTCTTTTATGCTACAAGGTAACAAACATAGGTACAGTCTGACACATTTATAATGGGGCCAAACTCTACCTGGTACTCCCCTGTACCTGGTTTGTACTTTGTACTATTCAAAGTGGGGTTCGGAAGTGGGGTTCGAAATTTCCCGAATAGATTTACGAACATTTTTTAAACAAATCTATTTACATATTTTTAGTAGAAAAAAGCTAAAATGAGTTTGTTAAAAAAGTATATGCAAATGTTGGCTTCTGCTGCAAATGTACTTATTGATTTTTATTAATATATTTTCCATTTTGTTTTCTATGTTTTTGCGTAATTTCGGTATTAATAATATGTCTAGACCCCTCGTTTCATTTCAGCTCAGAAAAGCGAATTGGATTATATTTTATTTATTTTTCCTTCCGTTTTTTATTTTCCATTATTTTTTATTTTCTGTAATTTTTCAAACAGACACCAACTCATGTTCCCAAACTGCCCTGTCGAGGTTGTACTCCCCGACCACAACAGTTCCATTCCCGCAGTCCGCCGAGTCCGGCATCCAAATGGACTATTCTCCTCAAGATGACCATTCGGCCATCCAATTCATCAAAAACATCAAACGGGAGGACATTGATGAAGATGATGAAGATGATGATGAACAGGATGGACGACATGTTCAACAAGTTCAGGATGTTCGGGAACGGATGGAGGAGGGAAAGATAGTGGAGTCGAGCAGTCGAATAACGGCGGCGGTGGGGGGAGGTGCAGCAGGGACATGGAACATGGCGAAGAACACCAACACCAGTGCCGGAACCAGCAGAAGCAGGGGAAATTGGGCGGAAGATCCGGAACAGCGGATGTTCGAAGAGTAAGTAACAAGAAGCAGAGTTCAAGCTGAACAGGCTTCATTTTGTGGAAGTGGGGTGTCCGAAAAGTTAAAATGGATTTTATTTGTTATTTTTTCGAACAAAAACTATTCAAAAACCCAACCAAATCTCAAACCAATTTTCAGACAAAAATGTCTAAAAAGACGACAATTTCTCGAATTTAAATTTGAAATTTAATTTATATTTAATTTTAATTGAATTCAGTTTGGTGCGAGACTACCGGGAACATCTGATCTGGATGAACAGATCAATGACCCCAATTGAAACATTTTTGGGCGAAGAGCATGGCAGTGTAAGTTATTAACATATTATTTTGTTTATATGCTATTTTTGGATATATTTTTTATCATATATATTTTTATTATTTTTTCAACTACCTTGAGGGGATGACGAACTAAGGGGGCTGAGAAATTCAATAGAATTAGACAATAATTAGAAGGTGGGAATTCCCAAAATTTTTGGAAAATTATAGGGTTTCGAAAGTTTTTTTTGTTAAAAAATGGAATTAGAGAAATTATATTTTATTTATAAAATGTTTAAACCATAATAAATTACAGTGTTCAAAATGGCGAAAAATGCAGCCCACGGATGTTGACTTGCTGAGCAAAGTGGAACTAGTTAGTTTAATTTAATTAAAATATTAATTAAAATAAATAAATATTTATTAATGTTTTTAAAGAGTGGTCTGATGTATTGGATCGAAAAGATGCTCCCGTTCCGGCGTCTTCCGGAAAAGGACCGTACCGCACTGTTCAAACGGTATTCCGTCCGAAAGTTGTCGCTTGACCATTTCTACACTGCCAGCAAATATCCAGGTACAGTACTTTTCAAATATCCAGGTACGGTACTTTTCAAATATCTAGCTACGGTATTTTCCAAATATCAGGTACGGTACTTTTCAAATATCTAGCTACGGTATTTTCAAATATCAAGGTACGGATACTTTCCAATTCCCGAGAGGATTCTATTGGAGGGCGAAGAGGGGATTAAGTAAATTAGAGCGGATCATATTAAGAATACGGTAGTTATTACCTATATCTATATGTATAGGAATTGATATGCGAAATTGACTTAGTTTTTAAGCAAAAAACAACGAATTCAATTGAAATTGAGAACCTTTTTTTCTCATTAAAAATAACATTTTCTATTTAAAAATAAGATTTCAAATTAAATATAATAATATGCATA
>JAQIYK010000797.1:0-12038 GCA_034700465.1 Rotylenchus robustus | reverse complement strand
TATCAAATAATATCAAATTCAAATTTGAATCAAATTATTTGATATCAAATTTTGATATCCGAAAATGCCGCTCTCTAGTAGCTAGCTTCTATCTTCTATGTAGTTTCGCGAGGGGCCGGTCCCCTTCAGAACACAGGTGAAGAGCAAAAAACCCAAAATCCGAAAATTTTGCGCGACCCCCTTAAATTTTCATTTTTAAAGAAAATTTTGACACTTGTCGGTTATGCACATTTTTAAAAATAACGTAATTTTTGACTGCTTATCAGATTAAGTATTAAGTTAAACAACATTTCTGAAAATAATTCTAATCCTAAAATTGACAGCATCACAAAAAATCATAGACCATGAAGAATAAAGAGGAAGGGGTCGCATAATCTACAAGTACCGAAATTTTTTGCGCGACGCCCTTTAAATTTTCGGTTTTTATTGCATTTTCGATTGAAATTTTTTGCACGATGACTATCCTCCCAAAGGGGGTGGGGGCTGACCACCTATGTTCAGGGGGGCCCTATCTACTTCTTCCTCGGCCCTCGACCGGACCTTTCGATGAGAGGTCCCCTATCCAATAATACGCCCTTGTCCCCCTGTCTCGAATTGAGGGGGTGGAGGTCCAGAAATTCATTATAAATACCGACAGTTTTTTGGATACATTATGCATTCATTCATACATACATAAGTCAATCCTTTAAATTGATTTTTGTTATTTTTTCCGTAAAATCGCAATTTCATGGAAATCCAAAATTAAACATCTATTTTCAAAAATTAACCCTATTAAAAGCCAAATAGCAACAAAAAATATAAATGTTATAAAAGTGATTATTATGGAATTAATTTTTTCGCCTTTTTTAATTTTGGATATCACACTTCATTTTTGTATCATTTGGATATTTTTTCTAAATAATATTTTACAGCATGCTTGGAGCCTAAACATGGAATTGGTGCCAGAATGCATAAATGGAAGAAATATAAGTTATAATGGCCGAAGTTCACTATATCAATTCTTTTTAAGAAACATTGTTTTTTTGTATGTTGCACGTATATCTTGAAAAAAGACGGAATTTTCTTGCTAGATTTTTTTTCTTATGAATTGGTTAACCGACATTTACACACCAGTGACCATAACTCTGCAAAAATTAAGGTAAAGCAACTTAAAAATAGGGTAAAAAATTAGCTGCAATTTTATATTTATTAATTTTATTTAGAAGAGATTATTTTAGAATTCAGACTCCTAAAAAAGAAAATTGATATGAAAACAAAATTTACAAAATGTTTTTCCTTGGTTTTACACACCGGATCTTGATGGAAATAAATACCCGAATAATGTCGCGATTGGCGATGTGGATGGAGGCTTGGGCACACAAAATGCACTAGCCTGGTTCGAATCCGCCTGACGCAATTTGCGTTTTCTAGCAAAATTCCATCCAAAACATCGAAAAAGCGAACTTTTAGACAATAAATATACTTTCAAACTTTTTAGCAGATTTTTTTACAGCGTTTTAAATTAATTTTAAAAATTCAAAAGAAAAATTTACTGATCATTTTGTTATATCATTTATGAGATCTGGGTTCATAACATTACACTCTTTGATTTATTTCCACTTTTCCCTTAGGAGGATCCGGTGTGTTTAATAAGGTCAAAAATCAGTGGAAAGATCAAATGATGACAAATTACAACAGTGTTTCGACAATACATATATCTCATTTTACCCATTACTCCAGCATAACTGCACATCTCACTCAAAAATTTTGCGCCACCCCTAATGAGGAATCCTTTTTTTGCATTTTGAAGGAATGTTTTCGGCTGGCTGTGCTACCCTACTAAATTTTGGTTTTATTGGATTTTTGTTGGAAAATTTTAGCGCCTTGTAAAACCAATTGGGATCTTCCCCCCTCCCTCCCAATTGGGAGGGAGGGGGAAAGATGCCCATCAGTGGGCATTTGGTCATTGCAAAACTTTGTCCGAATTTATTTTTTTCTAAAAAGGAAAAAAGTGTCATGTGTTTGGGTAAAATGCTGCGAATTGTAAATATAGAATATAAATATAATAATTATCAAGTGTCCATGCGTCTACCTATATTATTCGTTTTCTTTACTCTCCCATGTTTTCCTCCTTTGCAATGATCAATGTTTCGCAGTTCTGAAGCACAACATCCGAGTAATGAAGCGGTTCTGTAAAAAATCCAAAATATTTTCGTGAATACAACAGGGGTAGGTTGGAAGGGAATTTTTTCAAAACCGATTTTTTCACCGCGAAAACCGAAAGAAAGCATCATTTATAGAGAACTCTTTTTTCGAAGCGAGAATTTTTTCATATTAATTAGTCGGATATTTTTTTAATTTACTTTCAAATAAAGAAGGGTTTGGTAATGCCGATCGCCGCTGATGAAATTTTTTCTTTTCGAAAAAACCCTTCAATTTCTCAAAAATTGCACTTTTAAATTTTTCTTTTAGACCCAAAGTTTTTTTTCAAAAAATTCGATGAAAAAAAGTGGAGGGGTGTTGATTCCTCTCCCTTGGATACCCATGCCGGATGAAAGATGCAATATTCCGACATTCTATATTCTATCAATATTTTACAGATCTGCTAACTGATGTGAGGTGACCCAACCCCAAATTCTCTTAATAATGGAATCGAAATTTATCTCAGTTCTGGCCGAATTCCTTCTTTCCTCTTCCATTTTCCTTCTTTCGCAACTCCCAGAACATTTTACACTGCTAGCCTGTCGAACTCCCGATCCCCCTGACCCGCCTACCTGTTGATGTTGAAGCCACCATTGCAAGTGTTTGCATTAAATCTGTGTCGAACTCTGCTTCCGCTTTGACATTTGCATTTATTACTGAAGTGTTTGAATTCGCTTGCGCATTTAAAGTTAGCCTTTCGGTTTCGTCTTAAAATTTGAAAAGGTTTAAATTGCTTTATCGAGTTCGTTTAATTTTAATTTTTGTCCTTTTATTTTAACGCATTAAAAATTCAAAAAATAGCTTAGATTTTTTGATTTATAATATGTCCCGTCCGATTTTGAATGTCGTCCACATTAACATTTTTGCCAACCAGAGACGTATTTAGGATTTGGTCGTGGGGGGGGGGATACACACATGGACGACCACCCCCACCTCAAAAAAATTTTGCCCCGCGCCGAAGCGCGTCGATTTTGCTTGAATTTTTTAAAAAAGTGAAAAATTCGCCAGTTTTCTTTAAAAAAATCTGCCTTATTTTTTAGGTAAAAACTTTATTAGGCCAGGAAAATTTTTGGAATAATTAGCGCCTTCCTTAAGAAAATTTGATCATTTTTGATGAAATTTTTCTCTTTTTTCCCTCTTCCTTCCCCTCCGCTCTCCCCTCTCACCCCTTCCTCCCTTTAAGTTTTTATTTTTCTCCTCTTGGGGGGAGGGAGGGGACATGGTCCCCTGGATCCCCTCCTAAATACGTCCCTGTTGCCAACATCAGTTCAATCATGGTTTTGGCCATAACAAAATACAAAACGGTAACAAACATATTTGCAAAAACCCAACATTTGAATGTTCAGAACATGGTCCAAATATTTTGGCTAAACTTAACTAGTTTTGATGAGTGGATCATGTTTTAAGATGACCCAAACATTGAAATGTTCTAATTTTTCAAATATATTTGAATAAAGATGATAAAACACAAATTAAAAAATTATTTTGGAAAATATCGCACCAAGTGTCGGTGGGGCTGCCCGCCATCGTCGTGGGATGAGTTGCTTATTTGCTCCATCAGTATTAGCAATATTCTTGTTTTTTGTCTTGATACTAAATAAAGTTGAAAATATGGTCCAAAAATTTATGTTTAATTTTTTAAAAATTCTGTTCAAAATCCCTACCCTAATCCCTAACATAAAATTTTAACTCAATTTCCGGCATTTATATACATACCTCCCATGGCTGTCGCGAAAGTAATTTTATTCAAAATCAAAACTAAAAATTTTAAAAGTAGAAATCGAAGTCGAAATAAAACTTCGAAAGTTTCAATTTTTGAAAGTAAAATCGAAAGACGCTTCAAAATTTTCACCATTTTTAGAAAAATTTATCGGAAAAAATGATCAAAATAAATCAAATTTGGATCACAAAATTGGAAAAAAGTTGAAACTCGAAATTTTGAAAAAAATTCCATTTACGAAATCGAAATAAAACCTGTTTTGATTTTCGAAATCGAAATTTCGTGACAGCCCTGATACCCCTTCCCAATCATTCAAATATAAGTAGCCTAGCCTATCAAATTGTGTACCTTTGTTTCAAGGCCCGCTTTAACATTCGATGTTGATTAAGACGCTTTATCTCCGCTTGGTTCAGGGGCCACGAATGATTGTGGGTCAGTCGACGGTGGTACAGTGCCTGCTGGCCAGGATCGTACATCATTCTAAGGTGGCAGTAGAACGGCGCGGATGCATATTTGCATCTGTAAAAACAGATATTAATTACAATTAACATAATAATTAATAATCAATAAAATTTAAAAAATTGAACCTTTTAAGACAGAGTTCGTCCTCGGGAGAAATTTGTTGGTTATCATTTTATAGTATATTGGATATTTAAAGGAATCCTTATAAAAAAAAATAAACCAGAAAAATTACTTAAATTAAACAATTAACTTTAATCACCTTAAATTTTTTCCAGATTTTTTAAACAAATTTTTTTTCCAAAGCAGAAAAAATGATATTAAATACAAAAAATCATTTATAGAAAAAATAAATTATTGGTTTTTTGGGATGTTTTTATTAGTTTTTTTGAAGTTTTTTCCTAATAAATTTTTATTAGTAATATAGCCTTAGCATTTTTCAGTATTTTGGCACCATTTATTGTCGAATCGATGTCACTGATGAGTAAAGAAATTAATTTTATATGATTCCATATTGATTTTTATATATAAAAAATTAAAAAATGATAGTTACCTTTTTTATATTGTACAAATAAGTAAAATTCAAAGAAAAATTGAAATTTTTGATATTTTAAAAATGTGAAAGAACGGCTTAATAGCAAGTTTTTTAGACCGTTTTGAATGTATTTTGAGTTGTTTCGCATTCCTAGCTCTGCCCTAGTGTTACCCATTGGATCTTATATTTATTTACAAAACCTTCAATAAAATCATGTTTCCTGTAAATAAAAATAGGGATTTTCGCCTATCAAAAATGTAAATACCAAAATATAAATAAAACCTGAAAATGAGATTCCCTTGAGAAGTGCTTTTGTATCGATAGATACCAAATTTGCGACCAATTTCCATAAAATAGTGTTGTTCATCGCTGTCTTGATTACCTAGAAACTAGAAACATAGAATTTGTCAAAATTCTTGAGGTATTTCTGCAATGCAGGTCTATAAATTCTGGATTTCATTAATGTACAAAGGTGGATTAGCCATACGTGTCCAAGGGGGTGTTGCCCACCGGCCTCGCGATCGGCGTTTGAGGGCATGAAATTTTTTTGGTGACGTTTTTTTATTCGCAACGAAAAGTTGATTCTTATTGTTAGGGGTGTATTTTTTAGTTTGACAGCAAATTTTCTTAGTTTTGCGGCGCCGATAGGCGCCGCGCAAAAAATTTTGGGTTCATAAAGGGAGATCCTATTGAAAAATCATAGTTTCGCGGCACCGATAGGTGCCGCGGCGAAAATTTTTCGCGAATTTTGAAAACAAAAGGGGGGACCCTATTAAAAAATTTTAATTTTTGGCATTTTGGAGGGGGGGGGCAATTGCCCCCCCTGGATACGGGCCTGTTTGCAACCGTTGTAGTGTCCGGGTAGCGACTTTTGATGTCCGCTAAGCTGTGCTGACTGAACGAACACAGAGTTGCCTTCATATCTCGTTGTCTGTCGACCAGGAGAAGATTGTGGCAAGGATGGGCGGGATGGGCGCATGCAGCGTAGAATTGGTCGGTGAGAAGCTTGTTGTGGACTTTGACCAATCGACCTTTAGAATAATCCTCATCTTATAGCTGACAACATTCTACCCCTGCTTCATGTCGACCCCGGATAGAACCTTTCGGCAACAACAACACTTATGGTATTTGGCCGATACTTCTTCCAATTTAACCAAAAATTTAATTTAAAATTTGATAGAACTTTGAAGATTTCAACTGCAGCCTGTATGGGACAATAGACAAACATAAAAGTGGACAATTCTTTCGGTAGTTGGAGCCTCTGGAAATCAACAGGCACTTGTTGTGGAAAAGGGAGGAAATGGAAAAGTTTAAAATTGAAAAAAGAATGGGACGGATATTGGATAGGGAAATCGAATTTACAATCTTTAAATCTTCCCTTTCGTCGGTTGTTTCTTTTGATCTATCAATAGTTTGGTCCCATCGTTTGTTGAGGCTGTTGCAACTGCTGAGGCTGTGTCTGTTGCGGGAGCTGCTGTACCGCTTGATGATGAGACCACATCAGCTGCTGTTGCTGCTGCGCGGACTGCCCCGCAACTAAACTGGTAGGGATGTGCTGCTGTTGGGGTTGCGATTGTTGTGGCTGCGGTTGTTGCTGTTGATCACAAGCCGGTGTTGCCGTCATGGCCATCGGTCCGAGTCTCCCCGACTGCAACCGTTGCTGTTGTTGCTGGTGGATTTGCGAACTTTGCTGGGAGAGCAACAGCGCTTGTGGGTGGACAAAGTGTTGTTGCGGGGGAATTGGTAGACCAAGGCTGGAAGGCGGTTGTACAATCTGGGACGGTTGCTGGACGTTTTGTGACTGATGTTCGGCAAGAGAATAGTCAGGCTTAAGAAAAAATATTGAATTAAATAATTTTAGCAATCGGAATTTTTCAAAATATCATCAATTTCATTTTGGAAAAGTAAAATTTTAAAAGAATTTCAATATTTTTCTGCCTTACAACAGCTTGAAAAGCGTAACTTTGAGTTCTTAATAACTCTATTTTCTAAGTTAAATATTGTATATTGTCAACCAGTCAACCTGTAAATGGTGTGGGAGCATAACCGTGTATGACTGTTGAGGAGGAATGTATGGATACGTTAAATTCAGATAAGGGTTGTATGGGTTATAAAGGAGAGACTGTTGTTGCGCGGAGTCTTGTTGTTGCTGACCATTTGCAACTAACGTCATTTGTTGCAGCTGATGATTAAGCATCTCTGGATCTGAAATTATTGTTGTTTCAGATAAAATTTTGAATGTAGAGCATGTTTTACTGTAGACCGCAGCACCGTATTGAGCAGTAGGATTTTGAAAGGTACTGTATGGATATGCAGGCTGATTCATTGTCTTAAACTTTAGCATTTGTTAATTTTGTTTTTAGTTTGATTTGTATTTACCGGATCTATAAGCGGAGTGTTCATCAGTGGGGTAACACCTCCCTTCGATTTGTAACCAGATTCAGAATAGAAAGACCGCAATGAAGGAGTTGAGCGTTTGAATTTACGGCTGCTGCTATCCGCCAATTTTACAATCAATTGAACATGGGAGTTTTGAGACAATTTTTTCCCGTGATATTCCTGTAAGAAGCAAACAGTAATCATTTGCAATTGGGTCTTTTTCATAGGAGTAAGGGCAATTGATTCTTAGAGATATATTTTTGCGAACGAAAACTCGATTCATAGAGGTACATTTTCTTCTAAAAATTGTCTTCCCCTTCAGACTCAATCAGTTAATCAATTGATCCCGGGTTGTTATTCAATTAATTAACTGTAATAATTGAAGTGCATGCATCAGTACTGCCCATCCGACAAAAACCGACGCCTCTGCTAGACCCGTCAGGGTTTCTGTAATTATTTTTGACTATTATTATCATTATTACAGATATAATTTATAGATATAAAAGTGAGCAAAAGTTAAGAGCAAAAAACAATTATCCTAGCTTACCTCAAAACTCGTGAACTGATTACCATCCCGTATTTGCTTAGCAAATCAGAAAGTTTATCCTCATCATAATCGGGTGGCAAATTTGCTATGTACAGATTTGTTGGGTCTTGCTCCTGTTGCTAAAAATTAGCGAGTGTTGATTTTAAACGGATTAAAATTTAATACTTTGGCCATTTGTGCATTGATCCCTTCCTTCCCAAGACCTCCAACTGCCGCTTGCGCTGCTGTTGAAGAATCAAAATCAACAAAGCCATATCCTTTACACTTCTTAGTGGCTTTGTCCAAAATCGCTTTTGTTGATACAATCTACAAATCTTAATACAATTTAAATTTAAGAATTAAATACCGTTCCATATTTTGAACACATATGTCTAAGTTTTTCGTCAGTGCAATCTTCCCCAAGTCCTCTTATGTACAAATTGGTCTGAAAAAATTAACAAATTTATATTTAGCATCCATTATACCTACATCGCTTAATACCCCATTTCCGAACCGTCCAAAAGATGGAGAATCATAATAATCACTCCTCTCATGGTTACTTTCATTCAAATTGTTATTCCCATCATTTATGCTTCCGGCACCATAAAATTCATGTTGATGAGGTCGTGGTGAACCGATGTGACTACTGTTGAATTTCGGCTTGTTCCTATTGAATCTGGAGTTTTGGGAAGAGGCCTGCGAAGGCTGATGTTGGTGATGACTGGTCGAAGATTGATTAATTAATGACGATGTAGTAGGCTGGAATTTTTTATGTGATTAAAAACGGAGCAAAAAATGTATTGTCTTTTTTGCGCCGTACAAATATTTTTTTATCGAATCTAATAATCCAGTGGCGGCGGCAGGGGGGAATGGGGAATTTCCCCCCATGGCCGGCGGAAGAAAAAAAATTAGGGAAGGGCTAAAGCAAGGGCGTGCAAAATTAGGGAAGGGCTAAAGCAAGGTGGTGCCTATCGGCACCACCGGACCCCCACTTATCATCGATTACAGTGCTGATATGAATGCAAAATTATACTTTTGCAATTGATTTTTGTCGCAAATAATAGTATTGATGCTGTACAAAATTTTTCTTTAAAATACACCCCTAAAGATTGACTTTTTGGAAAAAGTGCCCCCATGGCAAAATCCTGGGGCCGCCTATGCGGTGACCTCAACCAACCTCACTATCAGCATTCTCACTATGTCAATGTAGCCACAGCAGGCGGCAGCGTGCAAAGGTGTCCACTAAAGAAGTTCATTGCTTCAAAAATGACAAAACAAAGGTTTATTTGAAAGTTCCAACCAACATTTTCTGTGTCTTTGGCGTTCACGTCAGCCCCAAACCTGAGCAGCAGTCGCACAATCCGTTCATTGTTATCAATTGCACACTGACAATGAATGGATGCAATGCAAAGGATTAAATGGATGGCAAACCAACTTGGTGAAGAGGGGTCAACCCATCCTCATTGTGCGAGTTCGGGTTGACATTGTCCAAAAGCATGCGCTCAACTGGAAATTTATTTGTATAAGCCAAAAGAAAATAGATAGGTAAATATATAGAGTAAAAATCGAGATGTATATATGAGCGTTTTCACAAATAAAAAACTGATTCCCAAGACTTGAAATTTTAACTGGTGAATCAATCTTAAAAATAATAATTTTTATAATTCTTATTATATTTTTGTTATTTTTTCTATAATTTCTCTTTGACCTATCTATCAACTAATAAGGACTGCCAATTTCCTGGATATATATGTAATTTCTTGTCCTTTGCCTCACCTTCTTGCGCATCGCCACGGACTGTGGCCTCCAGAAGAGCGATGTCCGGACTGAACCTCAGCCGTGCTCTGCGTTGTGCTGGTGGCGGTAGTTGGTTCTCGCGCTGTTGGCATAGGCGCAATTGCTGTTCTCGCCGTTCGCGTGCCAGTGCAATCCTTTGCTGGGGGGTCATCTTCTCAATGTCGGGCAACTCGGCGACCAATTCATCGTGATCCATCGCTGCCGACACGGTTAACTCGTGAGCGAGGCAAGCAGAAGGGCAAAACGGAACAAAGCCTTAGTTGGGATTTGGGAAGCCAACTGATGTGATCGGATTGGACGAAGTTTTTCGAGCCACAACTTCTTAAAAAATTGTTTAAACAATTAATTTTACATTTTCCATTTAAAATCTAAACCCAAAAACTTTTGTTTAAGGAAAAATATGACAAATTTTAACCAAAATGTATAGTAAAAACTAAACTTCTCATATTAGTTGCGGTTTCTTTCCGAGTCAATCAATAGCTTTTTTCAAAAAAATAAACATGAAAATTTTTAGACTAACATATTATAATGCAATTTTTGTTTTAAATTGAAACCAAAACCAACTATGCTTTTTAAATTATGGTAATTTGTCATTTTTTGACTTTTAATTTGTCATTTTGTGGAATTTGTTTTTTGTATTTGTTTGTTATACTTGGTGAATTTTAATACCATACCTGTAAATTATTTTGTGTTGCCTCCGTCGTTTATATATGAAAACATCACAAGCAGTATGTAGAATAAATTAATTAAATAAAGTGTGAGGTGTTGAAAGGAACGAACGAATGAAGTTCCTCCTTTGCTGTGTGTGTCTGTTGGAATGAAAAAAGGAATAGCGGCGAACGGAGCTTTGGTTGGCACTATTGGCTGGGCTGAAATATTTTACGGAGAATATAATATTTATTTAAACGAGAATTTTCTATTTAAACAAATTCGTATTATACATACATATGAATCGCCTTTTTAATGTAAAATCGGAAGAGCGATAGACAAAATCGAAAAATAAGACAAAAACTCGTAAAGAATATTTTTTAATATAAATATTCGACCGTAATAAAAAAAAGGGAAATACATAAATATGTATTTTGAAGAAGAAAAAAAAATTAAACATTCGAATTCGGTTAATTTCTTCACCTTTTTCTTTCTTTTTTGAATGTAGAGAGAAATGTAACTTTTAATGCCCAACAACAATAAAAAAGTAATGGAAAAAATAAAATAATTGTTGTTAATAAAATATAAAATGAAAAGTTAAACAAAAAACGATTTTTCATTTCACAAAATTAAAAAAAATCAAAATTCAATATGTCACAAAAATTATGTTTTTCAAAACAGCCAAAAAATACAATACATAATCTGCATTAGGGGGGGGGGGAGGAACATGAGCCATACATACACAGGAAAGGGACTAGGGGAGGGATACACGTAATACATAGTAATGGGCTAATAACGGGGCGGGCTATGGCTAAATACATGGTGAATATGGTGGATGTTGTATGAATCACTAGTGCTGCTCGAGACTCTCGAGCTCTCGACCTCGGATCTCGAGTCGAGATTTATCTCGGTTTTTTTTGGTCTTGGTCTCGGTTTTTTGTCTTTAAGGGTGTATTTTTGTTTTATCTGTGAACTACTAAATTTTTTTGCGAAAAGTCTCGAATCTCGGACTTTGAAAGTCTCGGCTCTCGTTTTTTCCGGTCTTGATCCCGATCTCGAATATCGAATCCCGTTTTTTTGAGCAGCACTATGAATCACCCACCACCACTCACATTGTTTTGTTCCCCTTTCCGCTCGCTGGAGGAGGGAGGTGACAGGACACTTTAGGTCCCATTTTAGGTCCCATTTTTCACTTTAGGTCCCATTTTTTTAATAAAAAGAATCATGAAAATGCAAAAAAAAATCACAAAATATTTAAAATCGATGCTAATCAACCTTAATTATTGTTACTTAATCGATGTGGGAAGTCAACAAAAAAGATCGTTCTCAAAATTAAAATAGGAAGGAAAAGGGGAGCGAGGAAGCGAAGGCGACCGGTGGGTGGTTGGGGGAGGGGCGCGATATTTTTGAACGTTTTGAAGGGAAGGAGGGAGAGGAGAGGAGGAGGAGAGATCATAGAGAAAGGAGAGAAAAAGAAAGAGAGTAAGGAGGAGGGAGTGTTTAGAGAGAGATCACCGCAAGGCGAAGGGAAGAGGGACCACAAATTAATTTTCCCAAAAGTCACATCAAAGCAAAGAAAGGTGATTAGGATAGGAGTTGAGAGAGTGAGAGTATATGTGATTTTAACCGGACATTCGCGGAGATTGGAGGAGAATGGAGGGGAGGGGAGGGGGGAGGGAAATAGTGTGATGAGGAGAGAAGACGGGGGGGGGCAGTCTATTAACGGGGGGGGGCAGTCTATTAACGGTAGGGGGCAGTCTATTAACCGAGGGGCAGTCTAATAACGGGGGGCA
>JAQIYK010000796.1:0-12039 GCA_034700465.1 Rotylenchus robustus | reverse complement strand
CTCCCAATAGAGCCCCCCTCTCCGAGGGGTATTGAAAAATAGAACCCCCGGGGGCTCTATTAGAGGAAATACGGTATACAAATTTTCGCTACCCCGGAGTACCGAATTTATCAATAAATACCTCAAGGGGAAGAGGTTAAATTTTCAATACCCTCCGATTTTCAATACTCTTTTCAATACCTTTGTTAAAAATTTGCTAATATTGCCAGCTATTACTGATATTTATTCAAAATTTTTATATTAATACCAATTTGAGGAAAAGAATTTCCACTTTTGGCAAAAAAATAAACTTTTAAAATCATTTCCACAATCTTGATCATCACCTCCGCCCAATTTAACAGCAGCATTATTTTATTTTGTGGAAATATTGACAGTATCATGGTTATAAATTTTATTTTTTCTAAAGAGAACAATATAAATCGTATGAATATTTTTTATACGAGTTTCATTTTTAAAATATTTTGTTGGTGCAATGGGCATTTAGAATATTAAAACCTCCATCATAAGAATATGTCTAAACATGGGTTCAGAAACGGTTTATCCGGATAGGTAGATTCTTCTGCCTGTGTCTGGCTGTAACAGCAGACTCCAAGCTCCAAGCACCAAAAAACAGCAGAATTTGACTTCTAAATGTGCAATTTATCTGCCATTTTAAACTCGAGTCTTAACTCGTACACAAAAATTTAAAATACATCTCAAATTGCCAAATTGTACGCTTTCAAATCGGGATTTATAGAATTTTCTAATGAATATTCCCCTCTCTATTATTGCCTCCTCACCTCGCGGATTTCATTAGCAATTTGTATTCAACGTTTATTACATTTTCAATCCAAATCATTTTCATATAAATAAGAAATTGGCTTACAAATATTTTTGATTCCCATTTGCCCTTTTTTGCATTCACTTCAATTGGCTAGTCCATGGCCAAACTTTTGTACCAAATCGACTTTTTTCTCTTCATGTAACGTCGCTTTTTACTATCCCGAACAGTAAGCGTGTAGGGACAGACATGAGATCGGGCCGGCCCTGGCCGGGCCGGGCCGTAAATTTGAGGGGGGTAGCGGGCTTGGCCGGGCCGGGCCGAGAGGTGAGCGGGCCTGCCGGGCCGGGCCGGCGGGGGTCGGCCCGGGGCCGGCCCGAGGTGGGTGGGGATGAGGAGAGAGAGGAAAAGAAAAGAAGAAAGGAAGAGAAAGAAAAGAGAAAAAATTAAGAGAAATATAAAAAAGTAGTAACTATAATGTAATATATTTTTGTTAAAAACATTTCTAATATTGCATTTTAAATTTTAAACTCAGTCTCGAGTCTCGATCTCGTTGTCAAGTTCCTATTCCGGTCCCGTAGTCCCCTCCTGGTAAAATTTAACTTTCTTGTGGCAGTGATATGTTTCCGAAACATTTGATTTTACAATACATACGTATTGATAAGATTGTTTCGTAGTTTGAAAAATTTATCGAACAAATAATTTTTTAGATAAAAATGATCAAAATTTTTAAAAAATTATCTCGGCGCGCCAAACGGTACAGCCAGTTCATCCCAGCCAAAATAATATAATTTTTTGGCAAAAAAACTATTAATAATAAAAAAATTTGGCAAAAAAACTATTAATAAAAATTCAAATAAGTTTTAAATGCAAAAATTTTTGAAAAAATTTTTCAAAAAAAAATTTCCTGCACCAGCGGGCCATCGGGCCGGCCCGGGCCGGGCCGGGTCTGGCCGGGCCGAGAGGAGGTCGGCCCGGGCCGGACCTGGTCGCTGGGGTGGGGGGTCGGAGACGGGCCGGGCCGGGCCGGCCGAAGGCCGGCCCGATCTCATGTCTGCATACAATTTATTTTTTTAACTCGAGTCTTAGCTTAGTTGCAATTTTTGTCTGAATAGGTTTGAAATTTTTAAAATTAAGCTGATTTCGAATTCGACAAAATTTACCTTGTAGTTTTTTACACAAAATTGTTTGATACCTATTGTTTGGTTCCTAAGGGTCGAAATTTTGAAAAACAAAGTTGATTTTCGGATTCACCACCAAGTTTTACCTAAAAAGAGGTGTTTTTCTTATTTTTCAGTGTTTCTTCCAGAAAAAATGTTTTGTATGCCAAAAAGAATATGTTTTGGTTGTACATGTCAAAAAAATAAATTGTATGCCAAAAAAAATGATTTTTTGCTTTCTGTCAAAAAAAAATAATTTCTATGCCAAAAAAGTAAATTGTAAAAAATTGACTGCCTTTAATTAATATGGGAAGAAATAAAAAAAATCGAATTAGACTAACAAATTTATTTCCAAAATAAACAAAATGACATTTAAACAAACAAACAAAAAACCATTATTAAAATAAATATAATAAATAAACAAATTAACTATCATATTTCCTGTAATTTATGCCCGGGCGTAAATATTTCAATAACTCTTTTAGGGAGGGGGTTAAAAGGCTAAAAAAAATTAAATGAAAAAATTTTCGGAAAAGGGAAAAATTGGCATTTTTGTTCAAAAAATGTGCGATTTATACAAAATACAATTTTCTCTAAAATTTTCACCAAACACTGAATTTTTTTCCGATTTTGTCATTTTTCACCTTTATTGCCAAAAAACATTTTTGCCAATAATTTTAATAAAATGCATGTTTAGGAAAAAGATTAACTAATTCTAGAAAAAAACTTAAAGGGAGCTTAAAATACAGGAAATACGGTAAATACATATAGGATGCAAAACCAACAAAATAAATAAATATTAAATAAATAAATAATTAAACAAATGAATTTTACAAAAGTTAGCACAACGGTCTCCATTCTCGCTGGCCTCCAAATCCATGTCCCGATCCGTGTCCGGATCCGTGCCCTCCAAATCCGACTAGTTCTGTTCCGTGTCCGACTCTGCGCCTGGCTCCAAGTCCGGCTCCGCGTCCAGTTCCTTGCCCTCTAAATCCAGGTCCTGCTCCAAGTCCAGCTCCATGTCCAGTTCCTTGTCCTCCGAATCCGCGTCCGGCTCCACGTTCGCGTCCGGCGCCTTGCCCTCCGTTCCGTTGATGGTTTGCTTCTGAGCTGTAGTTGTCTTCACACGCCACGGCACCATCAAATTCGGTTTCAACGCTTTGTCGACCTCCGTATTCTTTGCCTTTAAAAAAGAAAAACAATTTTCTGATTTTTTACAAAAGTCCGTATTTTAATTACAAAAATTCAAAATTCCAACAATTTTTTATCGTTTTTTGCAATTTTCTTTAATAAATTTTCTAATAATTTTACCTCTAATAAATCTGTCTCCCACTGGACCGCTTCTTTTGGAGGCTTCATACGTTCGGCGACCTCTGAAGCCAGTGAAACTATTCTGGTTGCCTCCGGATCCGGCTCCGTGTCCTCTGAATCCGGATCTGTGCCCGCGTCCGGATCCACCTACAAGTCCGCGACCCTTGAAACCCTCTCCGGATCCGTTTCCAGCTCCGCGCCAGGCTACGTCGCGCTTGCTTTCATGTCCTCTGAATCTGCCGCCTCCGTTTTTGCTTCCGCTTCCGCGTTCGAACACAAGTCCGCCTTCTGCCCGGCGACCTTTGAATCCGCCACCTGTCGCGAGTCCATTTTCGTTTTCGCCTACGTGCTTCGCCACACTTCCAATTCCGGATATATTGCCCGTTTTGGGTGCGCGGCTATTCACAGGACCTTAAAAATGGAAAGGTACTTCCGTATTTGGGTGGGGGGCAGATTGGTGTAAAAAATTGCGTTTTTAGGGCTTTTCGGGTACGCTGATCACGAATCCGAGTTCGGATTTTCAAAATTCATAGACCCTAGGTGGTCTAGGCCTAAGGTTTTTCAAAAAATTTCAATTTTTATATACCTAAGTAACTTTAAAAAATAAAGTTTTTTGAAAAAACTTTGCCTAGACCCACTAGGATCTATGAATTTTTGAATATCCGAGCTCGAATTCGTAATCAGCGTACCCAAAAACTCCTAAAAACGCAAACGCAAAAGCATAGAATAAATCTTCTCTTTTTAATTTTTAAATAATTCTTGATGAAGTGCTGTGAAAAGGTTTTTATTGCAAATTTTGTTTTATATTTTTGGGTTATAGAGCAAAATTATTATACAAGTTTCGAATTTTCGGACACTTTCGCATTTGGAGACAAAAAAGTCGAAAGTATCGAAAATTTTCTTAAAATTTTCACTTCTTATTCAAAAATTTAATTTTTTTATTGCATTTTTAATTGACAATTTTTTGACCTCTACTTTTGACTTCCAAACCCTCAAAATTTTGACTTTTGAGGCGGGGGTTGCACCCCCCCCCCACATGTATGCCCAAATACCTAGACCACTTTTCAACTTTTTTCCAAAAATTTTTGTTTGCTTTATTATCGTCTAAAATCTGTTTTTTGTACTTGTTCGGTTTGTACCCGCTTTTTTGGTCAAATTTTTAAAAAGATTTTTTTCGTTTTTTCAACATAAAAACGGTTTAAAATGAGTTTTTAAGCAATTTTGAAAATTTCGAAAAAAAGTTGAAAACATAATGGTCCCCACTTTGGTTTTGCAAAAAGCGGATACAAACTGAACAATTACCCAGTTTTTTTAGCACCTTTTAGCAAAAAATTGATTTGAAAATTTTTGATTTTGAAAAATATTAATTACCTCGGGGTAATTATTAGAGAGGGGGTAATTATTTTTCAACCTATCTCCAAGGGGGTAATTATTGGAGGGGGAATTATTGGAGAAAATAAACAAGTTTTCAAAATCTTCAAGAAATCTGATAAATTCTTATGGAAAAATCTTATCATCAACGACTTCGGCATTTTTAGTAATATTTTTTATTGTGGTCAACTTAGTGCGGGCTAAGTAAAAAACAGTTCGGCACGTATAAAATTCGCCAAAATTTTTGAGATAGGGGCAACGAAGTGGCTGGGAGTGATTTGGATGGCTACAAAATTACTTCTAACGAAACCTATGTATATAACATTTCTTATTGTGAAAAAATATTATTCTATCAGAAAATAATCTTCAAAATTCTTTAAAAGACGAGCTATGTTAAAAAATTATTAAAAATCATTTTATTTACAAGAAGAATAATTGAGGAGTCCGTGGCCATAAACACTTATTTTAAATGTTAAATTATAGAGCACCATATTGTTGAAGAAAAATTCAGCTATATAAACGTTTTAAAAGTAAAAAATTTAAATCTCATACCTACAAAATTTTACAAAAAATTCAGACCAATATAAATATATCTGTTATATTTAATCTATTTTTTGTCATTTTTTTGTCACATAACACTTCATATTTTTAAAACTATTTTAATCATTTTTGATGATGATGATGAAATTTTTTATACGTGGTAAAAAAAAATCAAAAATTAATCTCAAAAATAGCAATAAAATAGGAAATAAAGCAAATACAAGTTTTGAATTTAAAAATTTAAGACAATTTTTTATTGGTTCAAAATTTTTGGGAGTTTCTTGTGCTCTGAGGCACATCCAATAGTCAGAAACAAAATTTATTAAAATGAAATAAAAATTATTAAAAAAATTGTATAAAAAAACCTCTAAGTTTCACTTTAACTAGAAATTTTGTGAAAAATTCGCTGTATCTTTTACAGCGGATTTTTTCCAACAGATAAGTGTGTCTTACAAATGATCTGCTTAAACAATATAAATTAAAACTGAAGATTAGAGAACTACAAAAATAGAACAAAATAAATTGGATATAATTTTTCATCATATACAAGTCCATAAAAAATTCCTCTAAAAATGCAAAAATTATCAAATTTAATTTAAATAAATCAAAAATAGATTTCAAAAAATGATCAATAGTATCAGTCTTGCTGGTCGAACAAGATAAAGGCGTAACCAAGTTTGACGAAAATAGCAAAATCTAAATTTTGAACTGTCATCAATTAATAGCTTCAAAAATGATCTTTGGTGTAGTCTAATTTATTCGATTTTTTAAATATTGATTGGGGTTTTCCTATGATTTTTTATATTATTGCAATATAGTAGATTTTTAATTAGTCAAACGATTTCAACAGAAGGATCTTAACATTATTAGACAAATTCTGCTATTCTAAGCTATTAATAGTATCTCGATAATAGCGTTGAATTCGGTGTTTTTGAATTTATTATTGTGATAATTTTATTTGTTGCTCCTTCCCCTACTAACTTTGTTTTGTTTTTTGTTTTGTGCATATTTTTAAAAATTAAATAGTTTCTTTATGGGTTGCATAAATGCGATAAATTATATTGTAAAACAAAAATTAGAATTTTAAAGTTTAACAGGATCATTTTCAAATTTTACATTTTAAACCCTCCTTTACGACTAAAGAAAAAAAAACAATAAATTTACAATATTTATGAATTCAAAATTTAAAATGTATCATAGTCAGTAACATGTAACTTCGTGCTCCGATTTAACTATTTGTAAAGATAAGTTTTAGTACTTTCTTGCCAAAAAATAACCCCTTCAATTCAAATTTCAACATTTATAAAAAAATTAGTGCTGCATATTTAGAATCTTATACAAGTGTTACTAAGACGTTAAACAATTACCATCATTAAGCCACAACATTGTCAAACTAATTGATGGAATATATATTTTTCAGCCTGTTTTGTAATTTAATTTAACCAAGTACTTTTACTTTGAGTTAACGGTCTTCATGGCAATAGAAAGTCGTTTGAGATGCATTCTGACAGATGCTGATGTGACTTATCAATAAAGTCCCTTTTCCGCTTTCTCCCGTAATCTGCGATCGCACAATAGCGATTCCTGAACTTCTTCACTTCTTTAGCTCTCCTGGGATTCGATATCCCGGACTGCCTCAACTTAATGGAGTTGCGCCTTTTGGCCACGATCCACCACGGTGGGGACTGGTTGGTTGAGGATGAACCTCCCTTCCAAGCTTCAACTTCCATAGCTGCTTTCCTTTCTCCCACGAATTCTCTTTTGTTCTTTATCAGATGTCTCTGATATTCAGAACTTAGTAAGTGGCTTGCGCCAGAAACAATAGGCTGAATCTGCCTAACTGAACACATCGGCGAACTAACCTCACTTCTGCTTCTCGCAGGCACACGGACCGAAGCAACGGGTCCCACCGCAAGTCCATCCGGTTTACCACCGGGCAATTCCAAATCCACACAAGACGCTTCCGAAGCACCAACCGATTTCTCGGATTCTCCCTTGCTGCTGCTGCTCTTGCTCGCGCTCCTGCGCTTCATATCAAATCCCGCCAAGTAGCAACACATCTCGAGATCCATCCGATCTATCGCCTGATCTCCATTGGATCCTGCGCACACTTGAACTGCTCGCTGATACTCCATATTGCTCTTGCAATGCACTCGAGAACAGTCTGTATGTCCACAATAAACTTCGTTAAGTTCGTTCACTTCAATAGTGCTAAGCTAGGACTCAATATCCTTTTGTTTGAAGATTTGTAGAGCACTCGAACTTCTGTCCGGGGATCCGAAGAATGAGTCTTTTCGCTGAAATCGCGAGTATTTATACCCTTCCGTTGGAGTGCCACGCCCACTCCAGCAAAATTATCTTTTCCTTTTTCTGGAAAGTTCTTTTCTTTTTTTGCTTCGAAACATCTTTTGGCGGAACCATTGCCGCTGATTTCAAACGTAGTAAGTAGTAAGTCCATATTTCACATGTACCATTACAATTTAATCCCAAAAATTACTTCATTTCTTCCGCTCCTTCAACACTTGATAATTCTGAAAAGTTACCGCAAAAACGGGCTCGCGATAGCTCAGGGAACACGATCGTCGAAAGCTATTAATTACTAACCAATATTCTCACTTTTATCATCGAATATTTTTAGACAAATGGGGCGAAAAGGAGATGCAACAAAACATTGATAAGCTGATCGTTGAGATGATAGCAGTGTCTACATAAATCTATAAAATATTCGCTGTGAAAAACTTTTTCTCGAGTGCAAAAAGATATTGTGGCGGAAAACTTTTTCTCTTACAGCAGACATTTGGACTTCTCACAATGCAACAATTTCATTACTGTCGGTAACAATTCATTTTATCTGGTAACGATTTTGACAGCCGCCTCACCCTCTTTTGAGCAAAATATAATTTAGACTGAATTTAAACAGCAAGCTTGCTGCTTTTACACTTCTATTTTACGATTTATTAGGCGAGGAACGTGTGAAAATAGATCCTTTTCAATAATGGAATGTAAATGGTGAAAAATGGCCAAGGATGTTCAAGTTGTTCAAGCAATATAATTCGCCGCCAGTTGGATCTCATGGATCACAGCGTCTTTTCTCGATAGCTGGCGCTATACTTACCAACCTTCGAAACAAAATGAGTGCTGAAAGCTGGAAGAAATTGCTATTTTTGTATCACAATTTACCTATATATGAAATATGACTTCAACTATTGACTGGAATAAATTTTTTGGTCCAGAATCCCTATGTCTGAATCCCGAATCTCGACCTTTTTCTCGTCCCGAGTCCGAATCCCGAAATTTTTCTTGTCCCGTTACAACCCTGGCTATGTAGCCAGAAACAACAACATATCTATCTTGATTTAAATGTTTTAATCCCATTTTTCAATTTTAAGAATACCTCGTCCATCGCTGAGATCGCGTATTTTGAAGTCAGCAATTAAATTGGCCTTTTTTGGTCTGGTAGGATATGGCGTGTGGCGTGCTGGAAACGCAGTTGTGCATAAAATTCGCATAAGATGAGTATGAGCAGCGACGATGCAATGTGGACGCCATTTTTTTAAATTTTTAATTTAAAATTCATCGATATGGCTTCATTATCTCCTAACATTGTATTTATATAAGTATATAGACTGACAATACTGATTTTTACCGGAGTCGTAACGAGGTGGGGGCTGAACCGCCGGAAGTATCCAAAATTCCAAAGGGAGTAACCTTTTAATAGGGCAAAAAGTATGCTGTATTTAAGGAGTTTTAAATAAATTTTGGAGTGTTTTAAACATTTTGAAATTAGGTATTGCCTCTTCCCCCCCTCCCCGAAATAAACGAACTCGTTACGCCTCTGGATTTTTACAGTAAAAAGTTGGACATTTGTAATATTGTGAATTTTCTCATCGGTTACTAATCAAAAAATTTGTGATTAATTTTAAGAAGAATAAGGGAAAAGGGACTATTAACCAAAAGTGCAATGCATATGTATACTCCGGCAAGGAGTGGAGGGACAAGGTAAGGATTAAAACTTTTAATTGTGCAAAAATATTATGAATTTTTGACGATTTTATAAGGTTTTTTAAGCAAAAATGGTCATTCGTACCTGAAATCAGCCTTGACCCCCCAGCCCTCAATCATCAATCTTATGGCCCGAAGTCTGATCCCCCTTGCTGAGGTATGGTGTAATGTTTCACCGATAGACATCCTTATATATAATTAAGACTTAGTTTTGGTTATATAACGAGTTGAGTGGTGTTTTTTCATTTTTGTGTCATTTCCATTTTATTTTGCCAATTTTCGAACATTTGTTGTCAGATTAAAAAACCTTATGGTAAAAAGAGAAAACAAAGTGGCCCCACAGACGGTGCTGATTTCGGGCACACCCTCCCCCCATCCCTAGAAAAAATCCAGGGAGAGCCACGCCTCCTTTTCTCATCCAAGGTGAGAACATTTTATCAACGATAAATTTAAAAATTTCGCTGTGGCGCCTCGAATTAGGAATTTTTAGAGAAAATTTGTTTTCTTTTAGAATTATTTTTTTCAAAAATTTGTCGTACCATAAAAAAATCATCGCGTCTAAAAATTGGTATAGCCCTACATTTCGAAATTTCCCAATGGTGGTGCCCCCGAATTGTTGAAAAAATAACCCTTCCCCACATTAAAGTACATTCTTGGTGAGTGACCATTTTTGCTACAAAACCCAACTATGGACCAAATCCTGCGTTTCCAAACTTTTGCTTGACAGATCAAAACAACCTTTGTTATTATTTATCAAAAAGGAACAATAAATGTTAGGAATTATATAAACTGAATTTTGTAGCTGAAATTTGTAAAGCATTGGAACATTTAATAGCATTAAAACAGTCAAATTGATCAAAATTTGATGTTTTGCCCTCAATTCTTGGTAGAATCTGGCGAAAAGCCGGCTTCTCTCTTACCGTACATGCTGCCCATTCCGCCGCCGCCCATGCCATAGTATGGGTAGCCACCGCCGCCCATACCACCCATGCCCATTCCGCCCATGCCCATTCCACCGTAACCCATACCGCCCATTCCACCGTAGCCCATGCCGCCTCCGCCCATTCCACCGTAACCACCCATGCCGCCTCCGCCCATTCCACCGTAACCACCCATCCCTCCATAGCCACCGTATCCGCTGCCTTAGATTAGCATTTATTTAAACTTTGTATAAAATTTCAACAATTTACATAACTGATGATATTTATCAGAGTATAATATAGGAGATATTAGTTTGAATAGACTCAAGGAAACAAAATAAGTTTTAACTTCTAATTTATTGCATTTGTTTAGGATTCAAATTCAAAGAAGAGGAGGTTCACATATTTAAAAAAGGAAATAGTTGTATAGAAATTACCGTAGCTAGAGTAAGGCCACCACCAATATGAGTGGGAGTCCCTAACGGCACAACTCAGCAGGAAAAAAGCCATGATATAACAGCCGAGCAGAGTGCCAGATTTGGAGGACATTTTAGATTTTCAAATTCACTGAAATGGATTACGGTAAAACATTTAAATAAAATAAATAATAAAACATGAATAATTAACATAGTTTAATTTTAATTGCATATGTGTCTAGCACAATGCTAGGAAATATACAAATTTCTACATACACAATGAAGGGAGGAAATGTTTATAAATAAAATTTTAGCACGTTAATTTTGGATGTTGAAAAATAAAATGGCAGAATTTAAAACAATGTTTACACTACACTTTTTAACAAAGAATCTAAATTATGGAATTTACCAAAAGAATAAGTATTTTTTGCCGTAGAATAGAGTTACTATCGTAAACTATTATGGGCACAAAAAATGGTGGGATGTGCAGGATTGGCCCACTCTGTTAAATAGGGTGCTGCAAATGGGATGTTTGCACGACTCTCGACTCGGTGTTGTCGAAGATCACGGGAGGCGGAGAACGAGTGACAGTCAGACGACCCCTTTCATCCAGTTTTTGCGCTTTTGGGAGGGGTTAATAAAGGGACAACAACGGAGACTGGGGTGGGGGATGGGAGGGATAAGGTAGGGAGGGAGGGAGAGGGAGGAGGAAGGGAGGGAGGAGGGGAAGTAAAAGGTAAGTGTTTATCGCTGTTTATTTATTCCGTTCGATGGAAGGCCAACAACCTAGGTTAGGGAGGGGATGGGGGACCTGTTGAGTGGCCAAAAACAACAACATTTTCAGGGTTATGGGCTAACCCGGGAAACATTTAGCCCTCTTTTATCTGTAGGAAAAAACGAGTCTCTCATCACAATATTTGCCCAATGGACATCAAAATAACAAATGGGCCAAAAAATCAGACCAATTAATGGAGTGGAGGCCTTCGACTTATCAAGTGGCCAAATATTCGGATCGAACAGCCCAACTTGTTTATGAGCAATTTGGTTGTGTCAAATTGTGAAAAGCGCATCAAAAGGGCAATAAACTCAATTAGTATGACGGATGACAATTTTTATTCTGGAATTTGATTGAAGGATTGAAGCATTTTAAAAATTTTTGAAATCGGCAATTCCAATTGGGTTATAGATTATGGTTAGGACCCGAACTTGTGGAACCGACATTTTGCAAACCCAAAAATAAAAAATGGAACCGAAAAAGGGAACTTACTTGTTTTACAATGTTTCAACATAAAATCGCTTAAAAAGAGGTTTCAAAATAGAAGAGCATGAAAAATTGGATACCCGGCAGGACTCGAACCTGCATCGCCGGTAAACCGTGCCAATGCTCTAACCGATTGAGCTACAGGTGCAACTTTCAGAGGACTTTTGAGCAGTGCTTGCCCGGCCTTACATGAAAAGAGTGGCAGCCATTTTGCATAACATGTTGTGCAGAATGCCAAATTTTGTACAACATGTTGCACAGAAGACAAATTTTGTGCTCCATGTGATCTCGACATAGA
>JAQIYK010000795.1:0-12041 GCA_034700465.1 Rotylenchus robustus | reverse complement strand
ATAATGTGGTAAAGAAGAAAGAGTAGAGAAAAAGGGGAGAAAAATAATGTGGTAAAGAAGAAAGAGTAGAGAAAAAGGGGAGAAAAAGAGTAGAGAAAAAGGGGAGAAAAATAATGTGGTAAAGAAGAAAGAGTAGAGAAAAAGGGGAGAAAAATAATGTGGTAAAGAAGAAAGAGTAGAGAAAAAGTGAGTGTGCCGAAGAATGTTAACACTTAAAAAGCGATGTGTGGCTTCAACAAGCAAAAAGGTGGGCGCGGCGCGCGGAGAGTTAATATTATTAGCTTACAGCGCTTACCCTTTTTGCATAATCCATAGAAGAAAGAGGAAATGCTTTTCCGCAGCATCCATTAGCTTTGCAAATCGTGTTTTAGAACCTATTCGAGTTTTCCAGTGTTAAAATAGTGTGTAAATTAGTTAACGACACAAAATTGTTTTTGAATTTTTAAGATTTTTAACCCATATAATAATTTTATTGCTTTCCTATGAATTTAAAAAAATAAACACATAATAAAAAATTCACACAAACCCACGCCAAATAAAAATTACAACGTTTTCATGATTAATCCATGTGAAATTTTTTACATTTTATGAGAAAATAAAAATACTAAGTTTTATTAAACCTATATACCTAAGAATTTTTTGATACAATTATCAAAATACATGTATGATTGTGTCTACTGTCTACCAATTTTACAGGCAATAAATTGTAACTATTTAACTTTGTTGATTTTATCCGAGACATATTTATCAGCTGCAGCAAAAAAAATTAATACCAAAAAAATGAATATTTTAAAAAAATTTATAATATGTCTAACAAAATTAAATATTGTAAAGAAATTATTTTTTAACCTATATAAAAATTTATTTGTTTTTTCAATTTAATTTACTGTAAAATCTTCAGTTTATACTTGCAGGAAAAAAACAACCAAAATTAGAATGCAACTACCTAATAAACTATTTTTATTACGTATGAATTTTTAACACTAATTTTGGGAAATTAAACTTTACACTTAAAATCCTGGAATATATTTTGTATTTTTTCATTTATTTAATTTTCTGTGTTTTTCTTTTAAAATACATTTAATCAGATTTTTTGAATTCTATACATTTTTTGATTTTTTAAAAATTAATTTACGATAATTTTTTTTAAATAACTATAAGAGATAGATGAACAAAAAAACCAAAAAATAAATAAATAAAATCTTTTCCACATAAATTTTTCGTCTCCAATTAAAATGATAATTTAGAAATTTTGCAGTAATTTATGATGCTTTATTTTTTGAATTTTTTTACCAATGTTTTATTGGATTTTTTTATTTTCTATTTTCTCAGTCTGTCTTTCTTGTTTTTTCACCAAAATTAGCTTTATACAATTTGTGTCCTCCATCGAAATTAGAAATATTCTGCTCCATCCTCCTCCTCCTCAGCCAATATACTCAAATTTATGGTCCGTCTGTGCGGAATTTCGGAATTCATTTCCCGGTCCGTCATCGTTGAATGAAAAGAAGAAAAATTGTGTGTGTGTTTTTTTGTTCCCCATAAGAAAAACAAAATTTTCTTTGCCCAATCCTTCTTCATTCTGCTGGCCATCCATCCATCCGTTCATCATTCATCCCCATTTCGGCAGGGCATGAGCGATAAGATGGGGGAGTAGGGGGGAACAAGAGCATCGCATAAAGTGAATTATTTTTGGCCCGGGGAAGAAGACGGTGAAAAAAGTCAGCAGAATGGAAGAAGAAGAAGAAACGGAGTAGTGGGCCCAACCCATGAAATGTCTCCCCAGAGGGTGTCGACCCCGGCACGGCCAACAAAAGTTGAGCCAAGTCCACCCAAAAACGGAGCAGAAGAAACAATGTTCCATTCTTTTCTTCAATTTTACAACCCATGGCATAGTGCCGTCTGAAAGGCACAAAACCAAAAACTTTTTTGAAAGTGTCACTTTCAGCTGCTTTTGCCCAAATTAGTTCATTTTGTAAAGTGCACACATCACATATCACATCACTCTTCTACATATCCTAAATTAGAAACAAAAATTTTCAAATTGTTGGAACAGGGTACATAGGGTTATCTGGTCTCCTGACTAAAAATTATTTAATTCAAAAAACGCGTATATTTGGAAAAATCTAAACCATCTTTCGAATCTATAATATAGTTATAGAAAAACGACTTATTTTAGTCTGCGTCTGTGGACGAGCACCAAAAATCTAACCTAAAAATTTAAAATTTTTAAACCTACAGTCCAGATGAAGAGTTCTAAAACTTTATACTATTGAATTTCTCATTGAAACCAACGTTTTATTTTTGTATCGATTGTATTCAAATATTTGGGTTTTTAACTCGATCGGTAATTGATATATTTTTAGCAGCGTAAAAATTTCTTATGGGTTGTAATCATTTATTTATTTTTATATTTTAATCCATTTTTATTTTTACATTTTAATCCTAAATAATGAACCTTTGGGTCCAATACAAAAATGAGTACCCCAAAATAGAAAATAAAATTTGTAGTTGTTGTAATCGTAAATATGTATCTCTTTTTTTGCAAGTTGGCCTTTGCCCTCTATTTTTCTTTCTTTTTTTTCTCCACCAAAATAGAAAATAAGCATTGGTCTCCTCCGTTTCTTATTATTAGTTAGTTCACACATCTCTCATTTGTTATTTTTGGACCAACAAACAATGTCTAATTAAACTTGTTTTTGTTCTCATTTTTACACGATCTCTTTGACTCCCTTTGGATTTTGGATGGGATCAATTTCAAACATTTCATTTACATTATACAGTTAAAGGTTTTACTCTATTACATTTTAATAAATTTATTTTTTAATTTTTCATTAAAATTAATTTAAAAAAATCGGATAGTGATAAATGTCGGATTTTTTTGGTAAATCACTTACTTAATTGGAATAATAATGTGTATTATCGGATTATTATTTTTTATCTAAAAGCTCTAAAATTTCTTTCTTACCCAAAATTTATTTTTATTTGCTACCTATGTATTATGTATTATAAAATCATTTACAATTAATTCACAATTGTATACAAACACAAAATAATTCACAATTGTATACAAATACAAACACAAGAGTTGCTATAAAATTTTTACACAAAAATGTCAAAAATTTTGGAAAAAATTAAGGAAAATGGACAAAAACACTAAATAGTAATGTGCCATGCCAAATGCCATCCATCCCCGTTTTCCAAAGCCTTTAATCTTGCTAAAAGCTCACATTTCAACGCAGCCATTTTGTTGCCGTCATCACAGCAAAAAGTGGCATCAGCTTAAATTGTTTTCTTTCCATCCTACTAAAAGTCTTCTCCCATTTTATCCCATCCAACTAAAACACATCGCCGAAGATTTTATCTGAATTAATTTGAAAAATATTTTACAACCCATATCAATTTTTGCGTCAATTTTAGTGATTATTCAGATATTTAGATTTCTAGTTCAATAAAATGGTTCCCCAAGATTTTGACGAAATTTAATTTCAAAAATTATATCCTTTACATTAATTATTGTTATTTAATCAGATATTTAAATTTATTTAAAACTGGTTACGATCACAACTGCACAAATTATAATTCAATAAAATGAATTCCCCAAGATTTTGACGAAATTTAATTTCAAAAAATTTGTAACCCATAATAATTTTACTCCAAATAGTTTGATTTAATCAGATATATCAATTTAATAACAAACAAATACACAAATATACAACCAAAAAAATATTCCAATAAAAAATACAACAGATTTGTCGATTTTTATAAAAATTTATTATTAGCACACGGTAACTGGTCGATATATTTTATTGAAATGTCTTTTCAATGTATCCTTTGACATTTTTTGTTATGGTATTTATTAGAGCACCGTGCCGATTACAGTATCCCCACAATAAATTTTAATAATTTTACAGATTAATTCAATCAAAAAATATCTATAATTCTGAAATGAATGTCGTGAATGTAAATGTGAATATTCAACGTCCTGTCACCAAGTTCAACAGCTGGGCCCGGGGGCAACTGTCCAAGGCAGCTGGCTACATTCGCCAAGTGTCGCGTGACCTTGTGGACGACGGAGATGGACTAAATGTTGGTGTGGAAGGTCAAGAGACGGAAGACACAAATGCGATACGTATCCGCGAGATGAGAACAATGTGAGCAAAAATAAACAAATAATATAATTTTTGATTTTAAATCCCATAAAATTGTATAGATACTGTATTTTATAAACTCTTATTTACTTCCTTTTTTAGACAAACGATCCTTTATTTTGATCAAACTTTAAATTTCCTAAAACAATTAAAAATTTAACAATTGATATGTATTTTATAAATAAACGGCAAATATTTATTTGGTCAGAGTGCAAAATTCTGACGGACATTTCTTCGAACATTTGGGAGGAGAGGAGGAGTCTGAACAACTGATCGGAATTCTGCCAGACAAATACCATGTGCATACGGACCAAACGGATCAACAACAGAACAACGGTGTCGGGGCCGACGCCAACATTGGTGGAGCAAAGAAAGCTGTAAAACAGCCACCATTGAGCGAACGTTTTGCCCACTTTTCACTGAAGCCACCACGAAGCAGAGAGAAGCCGGAGGAACAGAAGAAGAAAATCAATGTTTGAACTTTATATTTATTTACAAATTTTTTGCAAATTAAATAATTTTCTAAAATTCTTACTAAAAATATGCGTTTGAATTTTTTATACTATCAAGCTCAATTCCACAATAAATAGTGATTTATTCTAATTGACTTTATTTTATTATAATTTCGCCAGTTAAATTATATTTTTGGCTTATTTTGTCGTTTCGATTTAAAAATTAAAAAAAAAATGTTTAAGAAATTCAAATAATTTAACAAAGGTTGCAAAAAATATAAAATGTTAAAAATGCATACATAATACTAAAAAACCCGATTTTTCGATAAAGGATCTTTATCTGGAGACATTGTACACGATTCTGCACAAAATTGGCAAAGAAGCAGGTGCCAATGATGAACAACTTACGAAATATGCCAAAACAGCCTTTCAAGTGGACGATCGGACACATCACATACTGTTGGAACGGGCTCGAAGAGAAAAGGTTTGTTATATAAAAATATGTTTTTTAGTTAAATAATAAAATTTAGCCACCAATTTTGTTGCTTAATGTGCTCTTGCTGGAAGCACGTGATCTGATTGCCAAAGATATGTGAGTAAAATTATTTAAAAAAATTACCAATTGTTGCTATAAGCCTTAATAATCAATTTTCTTATTTATAATTTGACGATCGACAGCAGGAATGTTTTTTTTCGTCGATTTCTTTTAGAATTTTAATAGGTTTTTAGAAATAAATTATTTGATGGGTTGTATAATTTAATTTTTCGTAGCGATGGATTTTCTGATCCATTTGTTATGCTGGGTCTAGTTCCAGTTCGACGCAAAAATGATAGCCCGGAGGGTACCAGCACAGATTTGCAATCTCCTACCAGTGTAAGTGGAAATTAGTAAATATTTAAGTTACCTTATCAAAATATATTTAAATAAATAATTTTATTTTTGTTTCCATAACTATATTTTCTCGTATTTAAAATAGTTTTACGCTAATATTTTTTAAGCTAAATATGTATAAAAATATAAATTATTTGAAATAATGTTTAAATATTTATGGGGAGCAAAAAATGAATATAAATAAATAATTAATATTTAAAGGACTATCCGGAAACGGATGCTTCAACGCCTGGCGATAGTGGAAAGCGAGAACACAACAGAAACCAATTGCTTCAACGCTTCAGTGGCTCATTCCGACGGAAGGCAGCGACACGGAAGGCACGCGAAGCCGCTTTCGAGGCGGGCGATGGGATTCCAGCGCGTATCATCAAGGCGTCGTCGGTGCAGCGTAAAACGCTGAATCCGAAATGGAACGAAAAGTTCCAATTTGTGGTGGGCGATGTCACCGATAGATTTCACTTAGACATTTGGTAAATTTTTAATATTTTTAAACTCGTAAAAAATAATTTTAAAAATATAAATTCCTATACAAAACATCAAATGCTCTAATTCCCGAGTATTTTTTCAAACAAATTAAAAAATCAACAAATTTTATTTTTTTAAATTATGCCTAATTTTTATAACCCATAAATTTTCTAGCTAATAATAATAATAATAATAATATTTATTAATTTCGATACAACTCTTAAAAAATATACGGTGGTAAATAAAATACAGAAAATTCAAAGAAAATCTCTGTTGAATAACGCATTTTCCTCTCCTTTTTATCCCGGTTTAAATTTTATTACTTTCTCAATTTATTGCCCCTTTTAAAAACTTTTATCTCAATGAATAAAATTTAGAGAAAAAACTATATAATAATTCGTTATTTATTTTATAAACTTGATTTGTCACCGAAATTTAACCAAGTAAATTAAAAACACTGTTATTTCTAAAGGGATCATGACGATGAGAATCGAAGTGTGCTTGATGTTGTTACAACGCTGAATCAAGTTCAAGGATTCAAAGGGCTTGGTCGTTATTTTAAAGAGGTAAAAAATTATAATTTAATTATAAATTAAATAGGTAAACAAAGTATTTTTTAATTATAAGGAATTTTTTTAAACAAAAAATATGAATATATATGGTAAGAAATTGTGCTTGAAAAAATATCTTAAGGTGACGCAAAGTGCGCGGTCAAGTTCGGGTGATTTGGTCGACGATTTCCTCGGCTCAGTAACGTTGTCCATCAAGGACATACCATCGGCTGGTCTTGAGCAGTGGCTCAGTCTGGAGAGACGGTCAAGCAAATCGGAGGTGTCCGGACAGATTCTATTGAAATTATGGATAAGGTAAATTTAAAAATATACAAATAAATTTTAATAAATTTTAATTTTATATTCTGAAAACAATTAGTAGCCAAATACCAGAAACAAAAAGTTTAAATTTTTGGTAGTACATTTTTAATAATAAAAAATGTAAGAAATAAAATAATGATGAAATAATTAAATAAATTAATGAATATAAATAAACTATTTTATATTTTTAATTTGTAATTCGTAAGAAAAACTTTAATATTTATTAGCCTTAACATGATTTGTTCACAGATAAAAAAAAAGTTGACGGTCAATTAAATTTAAAAAAAAACATTGACAAATTTTGAATAGTACACGGGTTTAATAAGTTATATATTTTTATGAATTTTATCGTGGTTCAAAATGTTTTGTAAAATTTGCAAAATACTACAAATAAAATTATTGAATACAACCAATAATTTTTCAATTATAGCACACGCGAAGAACATCGACTTTCGAGTACTGAAGAACAACGGAATGACGACTTCATCTTCCTGGACGATGATGAGCTAGTAGATGCACAACAGCACAAGGACCTGGTCAAGCAGTTCGCCCTCTACGAGATCAGCAAGCGGGGCGAGCCGGTGAACGCATTCCGTGGCCAATTGCCGGATTTGGCACTGTTTATACTGCACCAGCACGCCATACAAAGTGACCTTACGGAACTGCACCAACTCATGTGGTAATTTGTAAACAAAAATTTTGTGATGATTGCAAAATCCAAGTTTAACTTCCAGTTTATAGAGAAATAATAAACTTTAAGAATAGTAAATTTACTTTATGGGTTTTGGAAAATTTGCATATTTTCTTTTAACAAATTTCATTTTTCATGTAAATTTTTGTTGCAAAGTTTATGGTCATGACTAATATTTTGTAAATTTAAAAATTATTGCTTGTTAGTTTGCAGAATTTTAATACAAAATTAATTAAATTCTGTTAAGCAGCTGGCTCATAATTTTTAATTATATATTTTTTTGTTTCCCTCCAAATTTTTTCATTTTACTTAACAGTAAATTTGAATTGAAATACATTGGCTGTTGCTAATTTATTATATAGGTTATAATATCTGCAATTTTTATTTATGGCAAGTGATAAATATCGTATTTCCTCTAAAATCTTCCTCCCCTTCTAAAAACTCCCCCTCTAGAGAAGGGAAAAAAGAGCCCCTCTAGAGAGGGGTTGAAAAATAAGTCCCACCCCCTCTAAAAACTCCATCCCCCTTGAGGGGGAATTTTTTGGTGTATTTTTGGGTCCGAAAATTCGATTCTTAGGAGTGAATTTCCATAAAATATACATTTTTATAATGAATTTTCGTGTTTTTAAAAGAAAATGGCTATTTTTGAGTTTGAGCGAAAAAATGCTATTTTGTGCCAACAAAAAAAAATAAAAATTTCTTCTAAATTTCTTGAAATTTCTTCCAAAAAAACACATATTTTTTCGAAATTTTCTCCAAAAAAATTTGGGTTGAATTATAAGTCCACCTTTCTCTAAAATCTCCCGCACCCCCCCCCCTTCCTTCTAAAAACTCCCCCGCCGCTCAGTCAGGGGGGGGGGTTGAAAAATATCCTCCCCCGGGGGACTTTTTAGAGGAAATACGGTAGCAGGGAAAAGGTTTTTTGAAAAACTTTTTGCATTTTTTAAATTTATTTATTAAATTAATTTATGATTTGATATTTATACAATTTATTACATTAAAATATTATTTTTTAAATCACAGATTTTTCATTTTCAGTCAATGGTTAGCATATCTTCAAATGCTGGAAATGGGTATTTCATTTGAATTGTTGCATGACATCTTTGGGCGTTTGTGTGCCAAATGGAAACCGATGGAACTTGATAAGGTAATAAAAAAGAAAACATAATTAAAAAATAATTAAAATTACACAAATAAAAATATTATCTAAATAAATTTTATTCACCATATATATTGTAAAAATTATATAACAAATTTTATACAATTTTCAAAGCAACACGTAAAATTTTAACGAGATTGTATAACAGGATGAAGAATATGTGTTAGCCGATTCCCTGCTACAGTTCACTGAACATTGTCGAACAACAATTCTCAGGCATCGGCTTCAACTGCGTTTGCGACGAGCCGGATCCAGTCGAAGGCGATCACCTTCACCCAAACGTACAGAACTGGAGTCGTTTGGCGAAATGTTGCGCTGTTACAAGTCAGAATCAATAGAAACTTACTTATCAATTAAGCCTATTAGATTTTAGAAAATTTTAATGGAAAATTCAAAACTTTAGAAGTGTTTTTTTATTCAATTTAATAGTGATGCATTTTTCATAGGAATATGCTATAAGATTTATATAAAAAATTTCATTTTTTATTTTTTATTTTGGCAATAGGCAAATTTCGATACTTTAATTAAAAATTTTAATTTATTACAATTGTTGACACCATTTACAATTTATTTATTTTATAAAACCCAAGAAAATTCTGTTTTGCTTAATTAATTAACTAAAAAATATAATGAACACCAGACACTTAAATTGATATCTTCAAAAATTAGGCTAGTCCGAGAAAGTGCTGTCTATGCCCAATTGGTGCCTCACCAACCCAGAACATTTGCAGCGGAATTACGTGACGTGCTGATGCAAAGTGCACGTTTACATTTTGAGGTAATTAATGTAGAATCGACAAAAAGGACATATAGTTTTCTATTTATTTTTAGTATTTTTATTTTTAAACAATCTATATATCCAAGGAAAAAGATGGGAAAAATCAAAATGAATATACCTACATTTAAAAAAAAGATCGATAGACAAACTGTAAGAGATTTATAATTAATTTAAAAATCATAAAATAACACTTTAGCATAATTTAGGTGTTTAAGATTATGTAAAAAAAATTATAATTATTATCCTGGTTTGATAATAATGTCAATTGGTGTTTATTTGTTCAGACAATCCGAGCAAACATTGCTCAACGACATGAACAGCAACGAGCTGACAAAAACAAAACGTAAAAATATAGAAAATTAATAAATTTATTTTTAAAATTTACAGAAATTCACGCGGGTTGAATGCCTTGCAAGAACTCGCTCTACTAACCCAATCGCTAAATGCAACGATGATCAGATGCGCCAAATTTGATCCCGTTTTTCGGCAACACGCACCAGAATGCGAATACGCCGGCATCACCTATGGACAATTTGATACAATGGCATGTTTTTTTATTTTTTTCATAATTTGGTGCAAATGAAATGTGTATTATGGTTAATAGTAAAAAATGTAAAAATAAGTTTTAAATGAAATTTAAAAAAATTATGGGTTGCAAAATATTTTTAAATTAATTCGATTAAAATTTTTGTTGTTTTTTAACAATAAATACGAAACAGAATTTTATTAAATTCTATCTGATACAATTTAGGTTTCTCAACAAATATGATAATTTTTAATTTTTGAAGCTTCACGAGCACATCATTTCCAATATGATGAGCGAGCGGAAGGGTGCTCTTCGGATGATCATGCAAGTGTGCCATTCGGACCCGATTCCCACCAACGATAGCCATCTGATAAACGTGCTCCAAGTGCATCTGGCACTTAACGAATTCGCCAGCTTCCGAACTGTTACAGCCCAGCGAAGACATTACAAAATGGACCAGCTTGACTGGGCCGAACATTTTGACAAGGGCATCCAACGATGGCTGGAGCTGGCGTTAGGTAAATTGAACACAAATTATTTATTTTTTGAAGTAATTTTACTACTTATATAAAAATTGTTAAACTAATTGTTGAAAGCAAAATTTAAACAATTTTTTAGAAATGTACCCAGGATGGTCGTCAACAATAAAATAATTCAGAATTATTTTTATTTACTCAAACAAATCCCCTCGTCAAAAAAACACCAAAAAAAACACAAAAAATCTCCCCCCCCCCAACCAAAAAAATTATTAAACGCCAAAAAAGTAAATTAAACTCCAAAAATTGTAAAATAAAAAATAAGTAAATTAAACCCCCACAATTATTATAATTTATTTTATTAGCACAAAAATTATTTTTAACGATTTTTTATTTTATAAGCTCTTACAAAAAAATTCCCATATATTTTTATTACTGTCAATTTTACACTTGCAACTCATATAAAAAAATTGTTTGTTGAATCATTTGTTTACTAAATTTTTGAATGGAAATTAAAAACCGAAAATGTCGACACAAAATATAAGTAAACCAATCAAAAAGTTCCTTTTTTTAGTTAAAGCTTTTGCACGTGTTGACCTATCGTTGAATTTGGATGCCCAAACTCCAGTTATCGTGCTCAACAACGACATTCGACAAACAGTGTCCGGTCTCGATACTTGTCATATCATTGAACAACTTTTGTTAATTTGGGAAAGATTAAAAGTAAAAAATATTTGTTTTTTATTTATTTTTTAATTTTGTTTTATTTTTTAAAGGTAACCCATCTTTTGCTGAGGGCTGAATTAACTGTCAGGTTCTTTAAAATTAATCAAAAAATTAATTAATTTACTATTTTTAAAGGCTTATTCGCTTGTTGTGCAAAGTGGGCAAACATTTTGCCGACCAGTTGATGATGCGGAGACCGTTTGATAATGTTGGAGTAAAAATGCCAGTAGGGACTCATCACCAAGTCCCATCGGCAACAACAACACCGGCAACAACCACATCCGCAACGGATCGATTAAGCCCTGAGCAAATTGACCAATTTGCAGCAATGGTAAAATTGCAAAATTAAATCCGTGTTTGTTTGCAATAAATACAATTTAAATAATACCAGCAGAAAGTAGTAACAAAAATTTAATTTTTGCAACAATGGTTAAATTGAATACAAAAAATTTATATTGACAATTTTATACTTTTTTTATGCTTTGCGGATATTTTGAAACACACAAAACTTGGATTCTATTTCTATGTACTCCGTCCAATTTGTTTTAATAGGTGAATAGTTGTGAGCAAGTTCGCCGAGCTTTGGCATGCACAGATCGTCTAAGGCTAGATGAATTGGCGACATTGTACGAAAGAAAGACTAAAGTAAGCCATTAATTCTTTAACTCCGGATAAACTATAAAATAAATTAGTTTAAATTTTATTTAAATTTTTCAAAAACCACAAACATTATTTAATTTGATTTAAAAAACTCAAACTCAACTACTCCAGCCCCAGTGCACAGCGTCGCCGCTGTCAAAAAAATGCGTGAAAAAGAAATGCCATAATTCTAGCCAATTATTTGAAAATAACTTAG
>JAQIYK010000794.1:0-12041 GCA_034700465.1 Rotylenchus robustus | reverse complement strand
GCTCATTTTTCATTGTTTCGCGGCGCCGAAAGGCGCCGCGCGAAAAATTTCACTGATTTTGAAAACAAGAAGGGAAATTCTAATGAAAAACCAGAGTCTTGCGGTGCCGACAGGCGCCGCGGCGAAAAATTTTCGCGAATATTAAAAACAAAAAGGGGATCCTATTAAACATTTTGAATTTTTGACATTTCGGGGGGGGGGGCTGAAGCCCCCTGGGCGACGCCCCTGCTGCACCAGTGCTATACAAGCTTTAAAATGAAATTTAGCCAAGATTACGAATGTATTTAAATGATGTTCTTGGGTCTCCCAACTCATATTGGTCTATGAATGCAGCAACAATAACGCAAAGTCAGTTGAGAAGAGGTTTGAAGAAGCGTTGTATCACTCGCGATCTTAAGTGGGGTACCTAAATTTCCATACATTTTTCTTCAAATATGTATACTTCAGGCACACCAGTGCCACTCGATCGATTCTCTTCAAAGGTGTTTTACGTGTGGTTTGATGCTCCCATTGGCTACATGTCAATTACTAAAGAATTTATTGGAGACGAGTGGATTCAGTGGTGGATGAATCCGAAACAAGTGGAACTTATTCACTTCATGGGCAAGGACAACATCCAGTTCCATACTATTCTATTCCCAGCCATACTTCTGGCTACCGGAGACAAATATACATTGCCGAAGCATATCAGTGCAACTGAATATTTAATGTATGAGAACAAAAAGTTTAGCAAGTCTCAAAAGGTTGGTGTGTTCGGTAGTGATGTCGAGAATCTTGGGATACCATCCGACATACTCCGTTTTTATCTTATTTACATGCGCCCTGAAAATGGTGATACTTCGTTTAATTGGAATGATTTTAGAGATAAGGTAAGCTAGCTTACAGGCTAGCATATTCGATTTTTACAAGAGTATTTCGACATATATTAAGGTAAATTCTGAACTATTGGGAAAATTGGGCAATTTTGTCAATCGCGTTTTAAAATTCCTTGCAACCAATTTTGGTGGGCTTCAACCTTCAATTGAGCTTGGTCCTGAGGAAGAAGTGCTTTTTCGCAAAATAGACCAACAATTGAGAGAATACATAACTTCGATGGAAAAGTCAACTATGCGCGAAGCAATCTTAAACATTTTGACAATATCACAGTATGGCAATCATTATATACAGTCCACAAAGCCTTGGGATCTTATAAAAAATGGACAGGAATCCAGGTTTTTTATTGGTGGTTTTACAAAATAAAAACAATTGCAAAAAATCGGTTTAAGAAAGAGGGCGGGGACTGTAATTGGAGTGTCAGCCAACATCATTGTCATGCTTTCTATCCTTCTCTATCCAATTATGCCAAATACCAGTGCACAAATTCGGAATCAATGCGGTGTTTTCACGAAAATATACTTTCCCGATAAATTTACCTTGTTTTTGAAGACAGATCATCAGCATGGGAAGGTTGGTACAGTGATTTCTTGTATTAAAGACATATTTTATTTAGCCCTTTCCATTGTTCCAAAGGATAGAATTTGATAGGCTATCAAAATTATTAACGAAATACAATAGTAGTTCAAAATAAATAACTAATAAATGATAAATTACAACATGAAGTACGATAAACTCACAGCGATCTCCTTTCAGAAAAACTTTCATAAAGTAAAATTTAGGTAAATAGTTTAACATAATTTGTGTACCTTTTTGTTGTTGTAATTTTGTATAAATTTGTTCATCTTTTTTTTCCATTCATTAATTGTCGTTTCAAATATTACGATCGAAAGATTCATTTGTCTTTTATTGCGGTTAAAAGAGCAAATAAATAAATTGAATACACCCTTTTTCGGGCACTTGTGGAGTTTGGGTCCCCTTTTTTGGTCAAATTTTGAAAAAATTATTATTTGGTTTTTCGCTTCAAATTCGTTTTCGAATTCGTTTTGAATGCCATTTCCACACACAAAATCGCAAATATAATGACAAAAAAGCTTAAAGATGATGATTTTTCGCTAAAAATCAGAATTTTTCTGGATTTTTTAAACGGTTTAAAACCACTCAAAAAGTGGTTTAAAACCATTTTTAATCACTTTTGAGGTGTTTTCTGGCCGTTTTAGGGGTTTTCTGACCGTCTGAAACCAAAATTTTTTTTCACAATTTGACCAAAAAAGCGGACCCAAACGCAATAAGTGCCCGATTTCATTTCTATTGATCGTTGTTAACATTTAATATATTTTTACATGTATTTTTAATTCAAAAATAATTCGTAGGGCGGAAGTGACGCACTGTCCGGCGAAGAAGCCAAGAATCTTCGCAATGAGTTGAAGGAAGTGAAAGAGAAACTGCGAAGAGCCGAGACGGACCGTGACACGATGAAGTCGCAGGCGGAGAATCTCCAGGAGGAGTTTGAGCGTCTTACTGAACAGCTTCGTAATGCCGAGGTAACTGGTTGCTAACTTTTTATTAAAAAATCGTATCCAGTCCATTGTTGTACATTACACTTTTCAAATATTTCAGTCCGCAAGCGGTGACAAGAAGGGCAATTGAGAAAATGAGTTCAGAAGTCAGATGGACGCGCAGTTATTTGGTTATTTCTTGCTTTTGATTGCTCTCCCTATTTTGACTTGGCTTTGCTCCCAAACTATTCGCCAATATTATTTGTCGATTAAATTTCCATATAGTTCGTTCTAAAAATCATAAATATCATATTTGTTTCAATGTTTTTATGCTGAATTTTAAGCAAACAAATTTATTAGGAAGTATTATTACGCTGGAATGACTTTCTAGGTATGTGCTTATGTTGGAGCCGAAAAGGAAACTTTGGCTGAATTGCGTCTTACTATTTCCACTTACATCATTCTACAAAGTTACGTGTTTACAAATGATCGAATTTTATTTAGAAAACTCATGGAAAAAAGTATTGAGAAGTGGAGAGGAAAGAAGAACACGGGATCTTGTTGTGACTTAATTAATCCACAATAAATTTTTCTTAACCTAATTCCATTTCGGCACCAAAATATAGATTGAGATCAAGAGCAAATTATTTGAATTAGCCACGGGGCAAATATTTTATTGATATCAATCGCACAGTCAGGAACATCTTGTTCATATCCGCCATTAGCCTTTTTTCTGCTGTTCCCGAAGATGTTTCTCTTGGTCGTGTTCAGCCACAGCTCGGCTAGCCATCACCAAGTGCAGTACATTGATTGCCAACTTGAGACAGGCAACCGGAAGTGCGAGTCCGGCCAATAGCATGGTGAAGTGCATGTCGAAGAATAGTTCGGGTCCAGGCCAGAAGTGGTTCGCGTACAACAGCCCATAAAACGCTTCATTCCCAAAACACATCAAGAAGAGGCATGGCCTTAAAAGAGGCCATCTATGTATCATTACCGCTTTGTTGTGCCTTACTTTGAAGTGTAATAATAGTTAAGGATTCGGTTCTTTGAGCCCTTGTGTGTCACTTTTCCTGTCAAATCAGCGGCATGAAGATGCATCCAATGTGACGCAACATCCCTGAAGTTCAAGATAAATTACTAACCAAATGTTTAATTTTGTTTACAAAAATGCGACGAGGTGAAAATAGAACATTTGTGCTGGATAGAAGTGGCAAAGTGTCATCAGAACGCCAAGAAATGTGAGGCGATCGGTGAGCATGTCAAGCATAGCACCAAAACGAGAACCTGCGCAAGTAGGAACATTTCAATTTTGCCATTATGATTTTGCTTTTCCATTTTTTGCTTTTTCTTACTCTGATTGTATTTTCGAGCCAAGTAACCGTCGAAGGCGTCCAGCATCGCGCTGATAAAGTACAAAAGGACTGCGTGGAAGGGCCTGTCGGACATCGCATGGAATGCTTCCAGTGCCAGCACAATTCGGACATAACCCAACAGATTTGGGTAGAACAGGAAAACATTCACTTTGGCACAACTGAAAACCGACATCACTATTGCACTATTTTTTGCGATTCGTTAACTAAACGTACCTTTGAGCCTGATTAGATTGGTGTCGATTTTCGGCCATCGCCAATATTTGTGTAGATTTTCAAGAATTGATGAATCTGAACTCGGAAAATACATAGATCACTCGATCGTCAATGGCACGAGGTCCCGAGGAAAAAGGGAAGTCATTCGTAAAAAATTTGGGGTCGGAGAAAAATTGAAGAAAAATTTGAAAAAAATGAAGGGAAAATTGAAGAATGAGAGAAAAAAGTTGAAAATTCGTACGAACGACCTTTTTTGCCTATTAAAAACATGTGTTTCGATCATTCGTAATTTTTTTCTGCCGACAACTAGCCAAATTTGTTTGACACTGTAAATTAGTTTAAACTTTTAAATACTTCTAATTATGCAAAACTAGACGAAAAATAGAAATTTTTGACGACTTTATAAAGTTTTTAGACAAAAATTGGTCATTCGTACCCAAAATCGGCCTTGAACTCCCTCCATCTGTCGTCGATCGTATGGTAAAAGTCTGACCCCCTCCTTGCTGAGGTATGACACAGAATAAAATTAAAAAGATAAACTAACTAATTTGGAAAAATGGGAGCAAGAGCAACTTTCGGTGCCACCTGAAGCACAAATAGTTTGCCTTTGTGACTCAAATGCAGTTTGGAAACAGGGAAGAACACGAAAAATCAATATTAAAAGTAAATGGAGTGAGCGTAAGCCGCTTTTCACACAAACAAATGCGAAAGACCAAGCGGTAAATCCTTTATTCTGATAATTCAACATGCTGTTGGTCTCAAATAAAATTAAAATAATTCAGCGGTGCATTTTAACACATATTAAAATGAGGAACGAATGAGCAATTATTCAAGGAGAAACAAATGGTCAGAAACATGCACAACTTGCAAATTGTGATAATAAACTTCAAAATAAACGGAGTGAATGGCACGAGTGGTCGTTTCAAATCGAATGTGTAGGAGCAGCGATGGCGACATCCTTCAAAGGAACCTTTCCCTTCTTTGTCCGTTCCGCAATCATTTTGAGCATCAACCGCTCCTTCAGCAAAACCATGAGCTCATCGCGTGTTCGCACCAACCCAAGTGCTTGCTCATAAAATTCGCCTGCAGCTTCAAAGTCGAGTCTGCCAAAATTTACAAATTTAATTTTAAAGTATTTTATCAGACAGCAGAAATTTTGTGCCTGTCAACGAATAATTTGCCCAACATTCGGTAAGGCTCCCAATAGTTAGGATCCGCTTCGATTGCTTTTCGCATCGCTCTTTCAATCCTTTGCATATAGTCCAAAAATGTATCACGACTGGGTATTGCCTGTGTCCCCTGGTCTAACAAGCTAAAAATGTTTTAAAGCATGGAATATTCAACCGTAAATTATTTGTAATATGCATAATACCCGCAAAAGTAAATAGCATAGGAAAAGTTGGGCTTCTGTATAAGTGCTTTTTTCACTGCTTCAAGTGCCACTTGGTTATTTTGCAAGACCATCGCTAACTAAAAATAGACAGAATTCTTTGTTTTATATAGTTACAGTCAGCTAAAAACCTTAGAAAGCATTATAAGTGCAAAAACTGGCGGTTTCTCCTCATTATCCAATGCTTGTTGCATATTCATAATCTGGTTGTGTACTACGACTACTGATTGTTGACGAAGTCCAATTGAAAAATGCGAGTATATCTCATAATAACTTAAACGTATGCTCATATATTGTGTATAGGGTGGCGGACCGGGGAAATGTGGTCTGTGATTCCTTATTTTTGGTCATCCTCGTCTCCTGAAAACCACACCCCCTTATTTTGTCATTTGGTTTGGGTGATTAAAGGTTGGTTCGTGTGATTAAAAATTTTTGCCCATTTTAAAATTGTTTTAATACTAAATATTATTTCCAATTTACTATCTTTTGAATTAAAGAATCTTTTAAATTCCTATGTGGATCCAGCAGTCTATTTTCTTGCCAAAATTAAAATACCGTAAATAAGGATGTTTTTGGTCCAGTTTTTTGGCTCTTTGAAAGACATTCAAAGCATCCTCATGACGCTCAGCATCCATTAACCGCACACCAAATGTAATCGAAAATAAAAATCTGGATAAAAGTTGGCAGTTAAAGATTACCAAAGGGTCAACATTCTTTGGGTTTATGCGCATCCCTTCATCCACTAATTGGGCGCATTTTTGCTTGTTGGTCTCATCGATTGTAAATCCATTTTCTGTTCCATTTTCCTTTATTAGTTCATTGATGGTGATCTGTAATGTATTTATAATTGTTTTGCTATAAAAGACATTCTTCCTATGATGTATATAAACCTGTAATGAAATGTGAGCAACATGCAAATCTTTGTGAGACAATTTTTGAGCTTCATCTTAAATTTTATATATTAAATAATATATTTTATAGTATATAAAAAATAATATTATATATTATTTTTTGGCTACAATATGAATAATACCAACCAAGTTTGTTCCAGAAAAGTTCAAAACGTTGAACTACTTCATGAGCTCGTTCTTTCAGACCCTGGTAATAGATAAATCTTGCAGCCAATAACACACCTTTTGCCCTTTCTAAAGAATCCAGTGACTCGTCTTCAATAATTGGCAAAGCCAAAGAAGCAATTTCACTTAAATTTAGCAGATTGAATTAACTCATTAAATGTCATTACAGGCCCGTAGCTAGTAAAGTAGCTAGGACTGGGTACGGGGGAATAGAAATTTCGGGTTTGGAGAGGGGAAATAATGGGAAATTTCCGATTTTAAAGGGGTGTATATTTTCCTAAAGGGGAGGGGGAATTCCCTACCACTACCACCATTCTTTCCTAGCTGTTTGCAAGTGTCATTATTTTGAAAAGAACCTACTCATATTCACTTCGTTTTAGAGCTGCAAGTGCTTTGTCTACTCCGGTGTATGTGTCATTGCGGGGATCAAGATCGACCATTCTTGCTAGAAGTGGGTCATTCGTGACGGTGCCATAAAGCCACGCACTAACTGTTATTTGCGAGATCTTCAGCTGCATACCAGTCCGTTTCTGAACATACCGGTATTAACGCATAAAAAGCGTACCGAAAATATAACCTGGTTGATTTCGTTCAACTCCGGATATATTATAGCATCAGCAACTCGATCGAGCTCACTTTGATAAACGTTTGTTTGTGCCTGGTCGATGTTCCCCATATTAATGAGATCAAGATAGTCTAAAATTAACGCGATAATGGCAAAACTAAATTTTCCACTTTTTTAACCAATTGAATGGTTAATTCTAAGTTGTATACCGTCAATTGCCTTTTCTTTTTGACCCAATTTTAAATAGCATTTCGCCCTTCTTGCCAACGCCTTTGTATAATTCGGTTTTAAGGAGATAGCTGAGTCACAATGTTCCAAACAACGAATAGTATCGCCCTAGGAAAATGTTTTTAATTGAATAATTTTTACAAACCAACCAACTCATCATAACACGCTGCTAAAGCATGAAAGTTAAAAGCAAACAAATTATTTAAAAAACGCATACCTATATTGTTTTCGCAAGATGAAAGCAATTCCCCTTTTTTAGCTTTGCCTTTTTTCTCAGCTTCTGCAGTGTCAAGCAGTTGAATTGCTTCTGTGAAACATTCAAGAGCATCTTCGTAATTCTTCCCTCTGTATGCTTCAATGCCATCAGCTTTTTTCTGTTCAGCTTTTTCTATGACCCCTCCTTTTGAAGTGCGTGCAAATTGTCTGTACGCCTTCAACAGATCACTTTAACATATTTTTAAAAGACAAACAAACCAAATATCCTGTTGCGCTCGCAAGCGCCAATGCACCTCCTACCACCAAAACGCGTTTACAAGTTATTGGCCAATTTATCACATCCTCGCCACTAGTTGAAGGCGGATTTGTTCCCATCTACACTTGCTAATTTATGCATCTATTAATATAGTATACATATATTAGATATACGCAAACAACATATAGCGACAATTCAGTCCAGCTTATCAATCAAATAATTTATGTTGTAAATCGAAACATAAAAATTCACAATTATATGGTAGGGGTTTGGCATTCATCAGTTGATTGGGGAATCTAATAATTAAATTTATCGAAGCAAATACTTTAGTATGTAGAAGGAAGAATAGAAGATAACTACATGGAAAAAAAGATGAAATCTTAATAAATTATTCAAGTTTTTGTTTTTAGTTGATGAATTCCAAGCCCTTACTACATTAGATAATATAGATGTCCAAACATCCTTTTATTTTTTCCTTGTAGACGATTTTTTCTTCAACTTCTCTACCAATAGTGAATCTTCACCACGATCGTCCTCCAACCCTTTTAGGGGTTCCGTCATGTGTTTTTTCGGTTTAGGATGTACTTCATCTGTCATTCTTTGATAAACACTTGATTCTTGCTTGTAATGTCGCTTCTTTTGCTTGCCTTTAACCTGTTTAAAAGTAAAGAAATTTCCTTTTGCTTCATTTTCAAACTGTTTGATCAACCTGTCTGTCAGCAAGGTCCCCACCCTTGTAAGATGAGGAAGTTCGATCGATTGCAAATGCGCTGTTTGTGAAGAGTGCCGTAAAGCGTTCGTCCTTTTCCACCAATCCAGTTTGAGTGTTCAAAGTTGCTTCATTTTCTTCTCTCTGAATTTAAAGTATATTAAAGTATAAAATAAATTAAACCAAAATTCTGTTCGGATATGCACCATATATGGGTACTAGCAGGGCCGTCGCCAAGATTTTTTTGGGGGCAAGAAAAATTTTTGGTGGCGTTTTTTATTCGCACCGAAAAGTCGATTCTTATAATTAGGAGAGTAATTTTATTATTGTATAGAAAATTTCGATTTTTAGGGGTGTATTTCTGGTTTGAGAGCCAAATTTTCTTAGTTTTGCATTTGCCCGTTCCCGTTAATAGACTAGTATTCTAGTATCCATATACGTATGTAATAATGTAGCTTAAAAACCTGTTTCTGATGTGTGCGCTCTTCCTGTTCCTTTAACTTTCTTTCCTGTTTCAATTGCTTTTTCCTTTCCAAGTACAGCTGATACTTCGTTTTCTTCTTGGGTTTTCGCACTACAACTGCTTCTTCATCACTAACCTCTTCATCGGTAAGCTCTCTATCTTCGCCAAATGCAATATTTTTATCCGATTCTTCTTTATTGGACCTCTTCCAACCAATATCTGATTGGGGTTGCTGATCTTCACAATTTGCATCTTCTTTGATATTATCAGGTGGTAGTAGTAATTCATGCCGTTCAATTCCTTCCCGCGCAGCTGCTATCAAAGTTTCATATTTCGCTTTTTTATCTGTTTCATTTTCCCCATCTTCTGAATCAGATGCAATAAAAGATCTTAATTTATATGCATCATATATATAAATGGATCTTGTAGTTACTAAACAAGGTAACACAACATACTCAAATTCTTCTAATCTGGCCTTTTGGTCAAATGCCCGTTTCAGTGTTCGCTTTCTCTCTGGATCAGTTTCCTCCCAAGTGATTTTTGGGTTGCTTATAACCAATGAGTGAGTTTCAATCCGTTTGGGTTTGTAAAAATTTGAATTGAGTTGATCAGCACTTATTTGCTCGCGAATCCTTTCATTCTAATGTAAGGGGTGGATTTTTCAAGGCGCACTAAAGAAAAAGTAAAACAAACTTCAAATTGCATTTCATTCGGAACAAATCTAACATCAAACCGTAGGCCACTCGATTCATACTTTAAAAACAAAATAGTACACATGCTCACCCATACTTAAATTATCTCACTTCCACACCATCGCATGCTTCGTAAATAGTTGTGGCCGTCTCAATCGAATCACAGACACACACCGCGTAATAATGACGCAATTTGTCCAATTCGTAGGCACGAATTGCTTGTTTAGTGCATCTAAAATACGTTCTATATTTTCTTATTTTCAATATTTAAAATTACTCTTCCAAGTCGTCGTTGTCATCATTCTTCACTGACTTCAGTTTTAAAAAAGGGCCATGTTTCTTTTCTTTTTGTATGCTTTCGGCACCAAAGTCCGACAAATATATTGAAACAGTGTGGATATCACCTCCCGTTGGCTTTAAGGAATTTAACACCTACAAATTAAAAAAGGAAATTAATATGGAATACAAATAACAACCAGCATTAAGTCCTCTGCTCCAACTTTGCTCCAATCTAGATTACATATCGCTAAACGACTCGATGCCCATTCTACTCGGCGTACATCCTTGTCTAATTCGCCCCAATTGTCTGTTTCATCATCATTTTCTTCTCGGTCTTCACGGTTATCATCTTCTGAATCATCGTCGCTTGACGAGGACGAAATGTTCCCTTGGCCACGCGCCAAATCGAGCTGAATTTTTGGCAATTCTCGGCGTTCCTCTTCTTCGTTATTCTCGTCAACACAATTTGATTCAGAATCACTTTCTTCTTCATCAACATTTGCTTCATGCTGCTCTGTCTCAATTTGCTTTTCAAGTTTACTTGTTGAGACTTTTCTTAAGGTAAATTATGTATTTTACTTGAATCTTTCAAGTTTTAAGATCAACTAACTTAAAAAATTATTAACGAGGAGCCTGGTAACTTAGGCCCGCCGTCCTCAAAATGCCAAAAGTTAAATATTTTACTAATAGAGTCCCTTATGTTTTCAAATTCGCGAAAACCTCAATATTGCGAACCTCTCATTATCGTCACAATCAAAAAGATGTGTCAAATATTCCTCTCTTGGTTGTTTAAGTGGTCGGCCTCGTTTATCGACGCGTAAATTTCGCTCTTGAAAACATTCATTCGTCAACATTTGTTTGAAGCGTTCGTCAATTTTAGTTTTGCGTTCTTTCTTGTGCATTTCTCTGAACAATGGATTTTTTGCCAGATCCATGAAGCGATTATCTCCATCTTTGGAAGAAGTATCGATAGTTGCCGTTACTAATTTATTTTTTCTGGTTTGTCCAGTTTTTCTTCGCATGTTTTATTATAGCGCGATAACAGTAAATTTCCTGTAAAAAAATAAGTTATTCCCTTTCTTCCTGTTCCTTATTTTCTTCTTCACTTATTAATAAATTTATTGTATGTTCAATATTTATTATCTTATTGAGTTAGGGTTAGTTGTGTATCTCTTGGGTCGCCAAAAATTCGATAGGAATTCGATAGGTTAGGGGATTCTTACATATATAAATTTAAATTACATACATTGAGTGGTGTATTTTCCCAAAAGTCCATTTTCAGGTACTTTTCTAGTTTGGTTCCCCTTTTTGCAAAACCAATGGAGACAGACCCTTTTGTTTTTTTCCGAGAATTTAAAATAGCTTAAAACTTAAAACCCAAAAATCCCAAAGCGATTTTGAGTTAAAAAAATCGGAATTTTTTGTTGGAAATTGACCAAAAAATGGACCAAACAAAGGTAGAACAGAGAAGTACTCCTTCTCCTTATTCGATCCACGCATCTCTCCAAATTATAAGCTGCTCATTACTCGCTCATATTAAAACTTTGGAGCTTTGGACGAAACTCTCTTATTGTATATTGTATGTACAGCGGGATCTGATCTCGAAAAAAGAAAGAAAAAAAACCCCGCCGGCGGCGGAAGTCCCGATCCCGCCCGGGCTTTAATATGATAGATGCTTAAATTCTAAATGGCATACTTACTTGCAAATCGCCCACTTTTGATTTTTTGTTTTAATTTGGTCCCCCAATGCTTTTTTAACATTTTTGATAAAAAAAAGACTTAATTAAGTTTAATTAAAATAAAAAATGTAAAAAAACAAGATGGGCGATTGTAATAGTAATAGAGTTCGGAATTTTGAGAAAGTACGGATAAGGGGTACGGGTAAGGGTTTGGGATCGGTACGGGTAAAGGGAATACGGGGCAAAAACCCGTATACCGGTAAACCCGTAAAAACCCGTATCTGGAAATTGTACGGACCCGTATACGGAATACGGGTTTTTTAAATTTGTTTTTAGCATAAAAATTCAGAAATTAAGCATATATATCGCTTAGATATACATTTTTATGCATGAATAAATTATTCGTAATTTGCTGTATGTGAATTTTTATCGCTTCAATCAGTGTTATACTTGAAAGTTTGACTTGAAATAGAAATGGTATGACTAAAATAACAGTCGGATTTTCATTTGAGCAAAGCAAAAATGTCAAT
>JAQIYK010000793.1:0-12042 GCA_034700465.1 Rotylenchus robustus | reverse complement strand
ATTCACATGTTAAACCATTCTATTAGATACATATTTGGGGAGCTATTTTGAGGGTAAATCCCGAGAAAAAATTGGGATTTTTTATTTTAATTTTTTACAACTCTTTGGGACCTTTTTAGATAATTAATTTTGTTTTTTAATTTTTTTGCTTATTAAAAACACCAACACAAATTAGAGCTGAAAAACGAAAACAAACATTTTGGTCGATTTTATTGTTGTTGATTATGGTCCTATTTTCGTAAATAGAGCCACTCTTTGTTTTCCATTGATCCGCCCTTTAAAAATTATGTTTTCCATCACCGACCATCGATTCCGCCCTTTAAAAATTATTTCAACATATTTATTGGAGGTGCACTTCGACTGACTTAGACATCACGATGTATCCTCATAAATTTATATCAATTTTTAGTATTAGTTCTGTTCCATGCGGTTGTTCCATGTGCTCGGCCCTCCCCCTCTTCACCGACCATCATGCTTTTTTCCACTCCTTCTTGTACTGCTGTCGATTGTCTTCTCATCAGCACTTGCTTCGACAAGACAACAACGAAATGCTCAACTGAAGGAAAAAGTCACCAATAACAACCATGGGCAGGATCGGCGGATAAAAGAAAACAACAACAGCAACAACAACACAACACAGAACCACCAGCACCCGGCGGATGAAGACTGTTTTCTGGGGGACATCGATTTGGAGGCGGAGGAATTTGTGCATGTGTGCGACGAGAGCAGATTCGCCAATTCCTTCATTTATTGCAGTGGAAAATTGCTGGAGGTGGGAATCAAAATTAGACAAACCTTAGCAAGTTACTGTAATTATTACTACTGTAGTTACTGTATTCCCCATAAAAGGATTTACAGAGTTGTAGTATCCCTTTCAAAATCAGATTCAATTTTGTCAACATCTAATTATAGATTTTTGTGCATTTTTGGTATTTAAACCACACTCCAAAAACCACCAGCCAGCCCAGTGAATTATTTTAAAAAAATCAAAAATTGAATTGTAATTTTATTGAACCCTTTAAGGCCGTCAATTACCACCAATTATTGGCTGGTGAAGATTCCAAGGACTTTGTGGACAGACCACTGCTAAGGAATGCAAGCGAAGTGAGTCAACTGTTTGAAGAGAGATTTGGAGGCAATGGATCGGTGAAGGACATCAAGGCGGACGAGCTGAAGAAGTTTCTGGACGAGAACTTTGACCGGGCGGGCGGAGAACTCAAACAGTTGGGACACAAAAAATTTGCATAATTTAGGACCGAAAATGAATCAATTTGTGTAGGTGCGATCCGAAGGATTGGGTGCCGAATCCGCCGGAGTTGGAACGAATTCGGGACGATACACTGCGAGGATGGGCCATGGAATTGAACCAACGATGGAAGGGACTGTGCCGGACAATTCCACCCGAGGTAGGGAGTGGATCAAAGAATTTGGAAAAAATTAATAAATTTCAAAAAATTGATCCAGATAAAGGATCAGCGCGATCGACATTCACTGATTTATGTGCCCAATCCGTTCATTATTCCAGGTGAAAAAATACTTATTAGTTAATTTTCATTGTATTATTTTAAAGGCGGCAGATTTCGGGAATTCTATTATTGGGATGCCTATTGGATTATGAAGGGACTGATTGCTTCCGGGTTGGTCATCTTATAATTGCATTTAAGCAAATACTTTTGAAGCCTAGACCTAGAGCCAACAAAAATTTAGATTTTTTGAAATATTTTTTACCCTTATTTTCGTCAGGATGACCGAGACAGTGAGACTGATGATCGACAACTTTCTTGTAATGGTTGAAGAGTTCGGCTTTGTTCCCAATGGAGGACGAATATATTATAGCAAGCGGTCTCAGCCACCATTTCTTACAATGTTAGTTTTTTCCAATCCGTTAAATCACTTTTCCACCTTTTACTCTTAAGGATGGTATACGAATACTTTGAAGCCACACATGACTACAATTTTTTGGCGAAAGCAGTCCCAATCTTGGAAAAGGTAGTTTTTTGTAGCAAAAGCAGCAAAATTTAAAAAATATTTTTAAAGGAGTTGGACTTCTGGAGCAAAGAACGCAATGTGCAAGTTTCTATGAATGGCCACGACTACTCCATGTTCCAGTATCGAACTGGATCTAACGTGCCGAGGCCCGAGTCATTCTGTGCCGATGCCCATGTTGTGAAGCAAAAGACGAAGCAGGAGGAAAAGCGCAAAATTTGGCAGGACATTGCGTCCGCAGCAGAGTCCGGATGGGATTTTAGCAGTCGATGGATGAAGGATCCGGAAAAGCCAAAACTGACCGACATCGAAACAACCAATGTTGTGCCGGTGGACTTAAACGCGTACATTTGTGGCAACTACGAGATTATCTCTCATCTGTTTCTTCAGTTAGGTGAGAGAAATATTACATCTATATATCATTTGGAGACACTCATTTTTGCTGCAGGCAACGACTCGAAGGCGTTGGAGTACCACAACAAGCATTACGCTTTCCGGGAGGCCTTTCAACGAGTGTTTTTCCGCAACAATGACATGGAAACGGCCGGTTGGTACGACTACAACCTGCGCACAAAGGCCCACAACACACAGTTCTACGCAACAATTGCCATTCCGCTGTTCACCCGCTGCTACCATTCCATTGACCTGCAACAGTCGGAACGAATATTCCGAACGATGGAGAAGGCGGAGGTGTTCAAAGAGCCGGGCGGAGTACCTACTAGGTAGGATTTGATCCGTTCATGGCCAGAAATTGTTCACGGATATTGGGCTAAATTCTATTTTTCAGTATGATCAAAAGCAATCAGCAGTGGGACTATCCGAATGGATGGCCGGTTAGTATTGCTTTTACAATAAATTCATTAAAAATTAATTTAGCCCTTGAATCATATGATCATTGAAGGGCTGCGACGTTCTGACAACAAATTGTAATTTCAAAACTAAAATAGCCAAAAATGATTAAAAATGGTTTAGAATGCAGAAAAAGGCCTTCTGGTTGGCTACCAAATGGGTGTTGAGCAACTATCGAGTGTACAAAACTGAGGTGCCCAACGGGAATATGTGGGAGAAGTACGAAGTGAACAAGTTCAAACCGAACAAGGGAGTGGGTGGCGAGTACGAAGTTCAAGCCGGATTTGGATGGACCAATGGAGTGATACTCGACTTGCTCACCACATTTGGTGAGATAATAAACTGAAGATCAGTTATGACAATTCGGCCAATTTTAGGCGACCGAATGGAGTTCAAGAACGATCTGGAGTGGGACCCGAGTGCGGTTGCCAAGGAAGTGATAAAGGCTGAACCACCCAATTTGCCGGAGCACCCGGGACGGACGGGACTAAACGGCGATCTCGACACAGATCCCTCATCAGACAATGCCTCAAGGTCAAACAAGATCATTCCACTTGTAATGCTACTACTCACACCGGTGATCATTATTTTAAGCTTTCTTTAATTCTCAATCATTAATCAGCTCTGATCCGTGATCGGGTCCAAAATGTTTTTTGTTTTATTTTGTTATTCTTTTTATTATCACTTTTACTGACTTTTCATTGGTTCATCCATCCCCAAATCCAAATTCCCATTCTTTCATAATATATCGTTTATTCATCCATTCCCTATCTTTGTTAAATGCTGTCTAGCTTTATTCATCTCCTTTTTCACTGTCTTCTCTCCTTCTTCATGTGCTCACACAAATCAAACCGGTCAAATTGTCCAACACAAACAAACATAATCATCACTTACTACACACTTCGTCGTTCATTTTTATTCTATATACCTATTCCAACTAATTAACTCTGTTCAATGAGTTGCCCTGTTGCCCCAATCAAATAATTACCTAATTAGGCCTATTTATTATAAAAAATTTATTTTCAAATTAAAATGAATAAATTGTACAAATTGTCTACCTCTGCCATGCTTGCCAAGCACTCCAAAGGAGAAGGACTCGTCCATGAAAATGCGCGCCTTGTATCGCCATTTCAGCTCGACCAGCTTGGGCAGTGGACAAAGATTTCCCGAATTTGTGTAGAGGCCCTCAACAATGATGAAACGTCGGATGGAGGCGGCTTTTTTCGGATTCTAAAAGTATAAAATGTAATTAAGCATCAGTAAAATTTACTATATACAATTTTCGATTTTTTAATTTAAAATGGAAATTATGTCAAATGAAATTTTCTGAATAAAATAGAATTGCGACTTCCAGTAAATATAAAATTATCAAAACTATTGCATTACGGCATTACCTTTTTATCCCTTTCTTCTTGTTCCTTCATCTTGCACTCCAAATCAGTGGTATCGTTGTGATCAAACCAAATAATGGTGCTTCTGGACGCTTGGAGACCCGATTGAATGGCGAAATTAACACCTGACACATTCAATATTTTTTAAATTTATTTAAAAATATGTTTTATTTGACAAAAAATATTTAAACAATTTATAAAATATACAAATTAATCACCTTTGTCCACAAAAATGATGTCTCCACGCTTGGAATATGCTGGAATGGCACTAGCAATGGTTGGGAACCCGTAGCTGTACAGGATGGCCTCCTCACAGCCCATAAACTGTTCAACACAATTTTAAAAATTGATTTAAATGTCGTCCTGCAAATACCTCGGCCAGTTCCCTCTCCAAGTCCAAATGCACGTCCACTGTTCCGTAGAAGTTTCTGGGTCCGCAAGAACCGACGCCATATTTGAAAATGGCCTTTTTTGCTACCTCCTTAATGTTTATAAAAATGAATTTGAATTTTGAAAAAATAAGACGGTTGGCTTTTACCTCAATCCTAGTGTTACCAACAAAGCCATAAAAATCTGTGGAAGCCATGTTCAAGCACTCCTTTCCTTCAATGTTTATCACTTTGCTCATCCGCCTATAAACAAAACATCGAATACATAGATGTACAAGGGGGGTTAGCATCTTGCCCGCGAGGCCGCGAGAACGGCGAATGAGGGAGGTGGGGGGGAGTCAAAGGCCATTTTCAATGCGAATGACCAAAAAATTAATAAAATTCATTAAATTTTCAATAAAAAATTAAAGCAAAAATTCGCGATACTATTTTTCTTATTTTCTAAAGGTTTTTCGAGTGTCGATTTACAGAAAAAAAAGCCTAGTGGGATGAACTGAAATGAGTTTGGCGATGCCAATAGATGCCATTAATAAAATTCTTCCGTAAAAAATACTTTTTTTGCAGTTATTTTTGTGAAATTAATTGACTATGGTAAGACAGGGGCGGCGGCGCTGATAGGCGCCGTCAGGGAAAAATTCCTTTAAAAATTTGAATTTTTTTATATCCAAAAAGTCGTTAAAAATTAATGATCGATCGCAGAAATTGATAAAATATAGTAAAGTCATTCGCACAAAAATTGAAAGAAACCAGTTTAAAAATTATCGACAAAATTTTCCAGGCTCCGTGCAAACGACATATTTTTTTATTATTTCTGACTGAAAAATCAATAGCGCATTTTTATCATTTTTTCTCCCCTTTCCCCTTTTCTTCAATTTTCTTTCATTTTTTCCTTCGAATCTCCCACCTCATGCGAATGAGGTCTCCAACCCCGTCTGATCGACGAATGAGACCCCCTTGTACACCTATAATCGAATATATCCATCAATAATTAGATTATTTCGGTATTTAAATAAAATATGAATCTTTGATCGCCAAATTCAAAAATCAAACCCCTCGATTGAGTGCGGCTGGTAGGCAGAATCCTTCAGCTCTTCCTCTGAATAATTGGGTACAAGTGGTTCCGGCTCCCATCTGCTAATTATAGCGTCTTTTTCCTTCAAAATTTCAACTTTTAAAAATATTTTATTTTTAGTATTTTTACTTTTCTAATTAAATTAACCTCTTCGCTTATCTTCGGCCTTTTCTTCGCATTTTTCTCCCTTTTCAACAATTTGCAGCGCCAAAACACGAAAATGGTCAGAGACAAAGCGATCAACAAGGCCCAGTTGCGCATTGCCAAAGCAAATGCGAACAGAATTGAGATGAAGCCAAGGGAACGAACCGATGAAAATGTCTTGGGCATGGCTATTCTTATTAGCTATTTTAAAACTTTTTCAGCCTTTGAATAAGAAAAGCTTAAAATGCAAATATGGAAATAACATATAATAGAGAGTAAAATGAGTTACGAACTTCTCATTCCGTCGTAAAATGCTTTTTAATTAAATTTTTTATCGTAATAATGTACAAAAGGTTTGTTTATCAATGTCAATGGGCAAGGGCGTAGCCAGGATTTCATTTCGGAGGGGGCCCATCATCAAATTTTTTGGCAACCTTTTTTTTATTCACCGAAAAGTTGATTTTTAGGGGTGCTTTTTTGTATTGCACTGAAAAATGGTTTTAAAAAGTGTATTTTTGCTTATAAGGACTAAACTTTCATATTTTACGGTGCTGATAGGCGCCGTGCGAAAATTTTGACAGATTTTTGAGTATTCATAGTTCATAAGGAAAGATTCTATTGAAAAATTATAGTTTTGCGCGGCAATTTTTTGTGAATTTTGAAAACAAAGGAGGAAACCCCTATTAAAAATTTTAATTTTTGGCATTTCGTAGGGGGCCCAGGCCCTCTGGGCCCCCCTCTGGCTACGCCCTTGCTAAGGGGGTAGGGTCGGAAAAACCCCCGAAGTAAGTACGGTGAGTTACAACCAACTCAAACTAAACTGCCCCCCTCAAATACGGAAGTACCCAAAATTGTTCTAAGAACTAGGACACTTCCATTGCATGAAATCTACTTAATTTTCATAATTTTTGGTTTTCTTTTTTTATGAAGGTTCGTGGGATGGTTCCCCACAAAACTGCTCGCGGAATGGAGGCACTGAAGAAGCTGAAGTGCTATGACGGCTGTCCTCAACCTTATGACACCAAAAAGAAGTTTGTGTTGCCAAATTCGCTGCGTCATATTGCGCTGAAGCCGCGTCGCAAATATTGCACAGGTTTGCAGCTTATTTGTTATGGTATATGTTAAGATCGGATGGTGGTTCGATCTTCTATCGATCGGAATAAGACCAGAAAAAAACGACGAAATTCTTGACCATGTAATGTATCATATGTTCATCCGCTAACTAATTTTTCATTATTTTTGGTACTACTTGGGTGGCAGTTTGTACAATTTGGTTATAACTTTTTTTGCTCTAAAATTTTTCCTTTTAATATCGCCTTTTCTCACTCATCAGGGGGTAGGGTCGGAAAATCCCTCGCTGGAGAAATTTTGGAGTAAAAACAGCGATTTATAACCAATTTAGCAATTTGTACAAAACTGCCCTCCCCAACTCACAAGTACCTTATCTTTTGATAACATTGAGCTTAAAACGAGCCAAATCGCCAGCAAATTAGCTATTAAGAGATTAAGACTATTCAGCAGATTAGCTATTATAATGGGTTTTGCCGTTTTTTGAACACCCGGACATCGGACATATAAAATTATGGTAAATTTTTCGATCTATCCTATCCATATTCCAGTCGGTCGTCTTGCACATGAGGTTGGCTGGCAGTACCAGGGCGTGGTGGAGAAGCTAGAGGCTAAGCGGAAGGTGCGCGGGGCCGCCTTCCATGAAAAGAAGAAGGCCCAACTGAAGCTGAAGAAGGCGGCGGTGGAGAAGGCAAAGCCCAAAACGGCGCCCTTCGACAAGATTTTGGCACAGTATGGATATGCTTGAAGAAATGACGAAAAAAAGTGGATGGTTGGCGATGGTAAATCGTAATTGTTGTTATGCGTGTTATTGTTAAATTTGAGAAAAAATATCACAAAAATTAAATATAAAATTTCCTGACTTCTCTAAGAAAATTAAAATCAAAAGCTTGACCCGTGCCGTAAGACGTAAAATCGGATTTTTTAATGTGAGAACATGGAAGGTCGTTGGCTTCTTTTTTAAATATACCTTTTGAGAAAACGTCGGGAATAAAAAATAAATTTGTAAAACATAATCAATATTTAAAATAGCAAAAGAGTCATACATAGGATTTTTGGAATTTTTTAACACAAACATATTGCAACTTCATATTGAAATCTCAGGTTTCGTTGTGTAAATCTTATATTGGGTGGATGTATTATGTTTTTCTAAACTCTTCCCACACATTTTTTCAGTTTTTCTTTTAAAAAATTCATGGCATTGTCAAGCTTTAATATGGCTGCAAAACACTGTGCACCAACCAAACAAATTAGTGCATTCAGGCGATACAAAAGCGATAATGCCTCGCGCTTTTGCTGCTGCTAATAGCCAATTATAGGTCTTTTTGAATTTTTCCATTTTCAATTTTTTATGCCAACACATTGGGATGATTACACAGAATGTGGTAGGTAATTGCCTCTTTTTGAATGGGAAAATTGGGGCGGTTTGTACGGTTGTTCCCATAGCGATAAAAGGAGTCCATGTAATAAGTAATCCATTCAAGTGCTCTCTCTCGCGCGCGCAAGAGCGCTTTACCCATTTTCTCACCCAAACGTAGGGCATAAAAATGTGAATAGTTCCGGTTTTGGGGCTATTTTCCGGCTTTTTTGAGGACCTATTTCAATTTCTTTTTTTTTCCTTTTTTTAGTTCCTTCCCCCATCTCATTTTTTTGAACTTTAAGGCCGAAAATTGCTCCTAAACAAGTGATTTTTAGGCGCTGATGCGATTCTGCACTGTTTTTGAATTTTTTTGAACACTAATAAGGGTATACTAGGCCATTTTAAATTTGTCTACTTTCATTTCAGAAGGAAAATCTTAGGTCTTCAACAAAAGTATAATCATTGTTGAAAACCTTTGATTTTAAGAATTTTGATCATCGAGCCTTTAAAACTCCCATAGTAGAAATTTCAGCTTTTTCAAACTCGATCTTTTTTGGTTAATAAGGCCTGAATTAGTTAAGGGCGATTAACTTAAAAAACTTGGATTGGAACAAAAATGCCTCAAAATAAAATAACGACTGTCTAAAAAGTTTTACATTAAAAACTTGATGAATTTTTTGTAAAATGGACTTGGATTTTTAAACTGGAATATCAGACCCTTGACACCATTTTGCAGATTTCGAATGTAATATGTGTTAGCTGAAACAATAAAAAAAGAGCTCCTAAAAAGAAACATTGTAAATTTGTGCTCGTATTTTTGTTTGATCCGACCACACACAATGGGCGGATGCTGTGCATGCATGAAGCTGGTGCTAGACAACGAGACAGCCGACATTAAAATCAATGGTATGCAAATTGATAATGTGCATATAAATATAAACTATTTAAAGTCTACATCATTGATTTATGTTTAATGTATATTGTAAGCAGTGCTTGGTACTCGTACTACGAGCACGAGGGGTTTGCAAAGGCCGGTATGAGTACGAAGTACAAGCAAATTTTTGGCCATTTTCTCGAACTTTGGTTGTATTTTTGGCTAAAATTTTGATCTTTTAACATAAATTTTGATATTTTTCTCGACCCGATTTGTAAAATAATGTTAATTTTTCGCAGAAAATTTATTTAGTTTTATTTATGAAAAACTGGAAAAATTCGTTTTTTTGTGTACAAGTACGAGAAAAAGTGAGTATGTACGAAGGGAAAAATCGAAGGTACGAGAACTTTAAAAAGAGCTGTATGAAATACGAGTACGAGCAAATCCTGAAATACCAAGCACTGATTGTAAGTGGCCTAGGAAAACTGTGATTCAATTGTAATGTAGTAAATGGCCGAAAAAGGGCCAAAAATTCGGTCTGCCAACTATCGATGATATAGCCACAACCTTAAGATGATCAAAAGAAAGAATTTTAGCAAGTATATGGCAATTTAAGGCCTTATTAGGAATTTTTCAGACCGGATTTTAATAAGGTAAAAATATATTAACTGCGACAGATATAATGTGCTTATACGTATCATTTGAAGTGATTGAGCCAACAACGATTGCGCAGGATCGTTCGTCCGCCGCGTCGCGAGCCACCGCGGCGTTCGGCACGCGGTTGAGCGTCCCGCACGGAGAACAGAAATCCCAACACAAAAACAGCATTTAGCCGGACATATTATCGGGCATTGATGAACATTTTCCACATTTTATGATCATTTTTTATTTTTCCAAAAAACGAGCGATAAACACATTACCATTAGAAATTGGGAAATTAGGAATGTGCAAAAATACAATAAGCTCATATTGGACTACTGGATAATATCTCTAATGTGTCTATATCGCTAATTAAGTAATCACTCTAATTAGTCAACCTGTTTTTCATCTCAATCATCATCGATTTGGATTATGTCTTCAGGGCCAACTAGTCTGACCGACGGAGCTAAATATTGAATTTATAAGTTTTTGGATTAGAAGCAGAGGCGTAACGAGGCCGAACCGTCAGAAGGAGTAAAATTTTTCAAAGGGGGGACCCTTTTGTCGACAAAAATTCGCGAAATTTTTGCGGATTAACAATTTATAAAGGTTTTTTGCCAAATTTTAACATTTTTTCCGTTAAAAAAACATTTTTTTCTTCTAAACATAACGTTATAACGAAAAAATTCATAAAAAATCCAAATGCCCCCCCCCTCCGAAACCCATGAGCTCGTTACGCCCCTGATTAGGAGCAAACCCTTGTAAGCGTCTATTGTGTATTATATCAGGGATAAAAAATATTCCCACTCATTGTCAGTAAAAACAGTATTTATACATAAATGAAAGGAAATTTAAATAAGGGTTAAACTTTTCAAACATTTTATTTATACCAAAACCTTTATTTGTCCATCTTATCTCAACATTTCTATCACTAGCACTGTTTCTCCTACGCAAAATCAACTTACGCTAAATTGTTCGTTGGACATTCCAAGCCCATAATCAGAAAAAAAATTTCGGGGGGGGGAATCCAAAAATTTTTCGCTTTTTTTTGCTCTCCAAATTTTAAATGATCATTTTTTCGTCATTTTTAGAGTGGGAATGTCCGACATTCCCACTCTCTCAAAAAATAAACCTTTTTTGAAGCGTTGCATTACAATGCGTCCATACTGCGTGTCCGTCGCGTCCAAAATCACGCCGCCGCCCGTGCGGAAGTACACCCCGCGTGGTGAACAGAACATTGTGATGCGTTCGCCCGGCATCAGTGTTTGGTGCGGCTGCTCGCCCTGCGCCACAATCACCTTGGGCAGCGTGAGCTTCTCGCGCACAATCACCGGCGGTGCCATTCCGCCCGTCTGCAACTGCCTCCGGCGATGCTGGTTGATGGCGGACACCAGCTCAATGTTCTTTGGCAACGGGGTGGAGCTCCAATGGCGCTGCGGCTGTCCAGCAAGGTCACTAACAATAAATCACGTCATTAATTATATTATTGTGTGCAAAAGTATTTGTTTTCAAGCTCTGAAATAATCCATAAAATGAATATTGAAAAGGGTAGAACAGAGACCCTTAAACATTACAATTTTTAAGAAAAATCTATTTAGTACTTTTGTTTCTTATCAATTTTCTTTAGATTCATCGGTACCAAATCCAAAAAAAGTCAATTTATAAATTTCACCATTCTTACAAGTTAGTAGTTCTTCTCTAGAGTTAAAACCTGCGGCTACCTCGAAAATCCAAAATTTAGCAAAAAATTCATAATACCAAAAAATCAACGCGCCTTCTATAAAGCGATTTTTGAGAGGGAGTGACGATATTTTGCTCCCATTAAAATTACGTTATTTTATTTAGTAGTAATAATTACCCAAGCGTTTGCGGCGGGAAACGATGTCGATCAACAGCATCCAGCGAAAATGTTGTTGATGAGCCCGCTCGATTCACATTTGGTGGCGGGAAATTGATGCCGCACTTTTCGCGCTCATACAGCAGTTGGGCCTCTAATTTCTCTTCCGCACTCAGACCCTCTTCCTGCTCCAACATCATCGACTCGTGCAAGAACGGCAACTGTTTGCATAATAAACACATTTTGATCAGCATTTATACATTATTACTCAGCGTGATTTTTTGCGTTATTTAAAAATGTTAAAAAATCCAAAAAAACGATGCAAAAAAAAGAAAAGATACAAAAAGTAACAAATTTACAAATTTTTTAATTTGACAACTTTATTCGGACCTTTGTCTGAGGTCTGAACTCGATCATAAAAATTAATTAACAA